>JARFJB010000209.1:487500-507500 GCA_036346205.1 Vesta saturnalis | reverse complement strand
GCAGAACTTTATTCCAGTTGTCCCTTGATGCCTAACCTTTTTTCGATTCGTTTGACACTTGACAGCTATTACTTTTGTTGGTCTCGTCAAACGATCGTATTTTCATTTTTATTGCTTATTTAGTCTTATCTCCCGTTCGCATTACTATTTCTTCCTACATTTAAAGAATCTAGAACCAAATTTCAGTTGGTGTTGTTATATTTAATTGTGGAACTGCCGAAGATGTTAAACAGTAAAGCGAAAGAACTTGTAGCACATTTAATCGAGTACTTCGAGAGAGAACGTGACAATTGTGGCCCCTTTCCGCCATTATCAGCTCTACGAGAGGTAGGTAAACAATGTAATTAGGTAAAATGAAAACTGATTTATTCCAGCGTGTTGCGGAAGGATTGAAACTTATCATTGGAACAGTTAGCCAAATTTCACAAGCTGTCAAAAGCAATACTACTCTTACATCACCATGACAAAAAAAACGCGATCGTAGTAAGAAAGTTTTGGAGATAAGTTCGTTGAATATTATTTCCATTCGGAACATTATTTACGAGGTATATTCCAATAGTAATATTGAAATTGTCATTGTTATATTTCGTTTAACTAAATGTAATTTAAGAGGAAGATGTAACTCTCACATCCATGAGAAAGTTCAAGCTAAACAACTTTTTGAAGGAAGTAAAATATTCTTTTATCGTCCGTTTTCAATGGCAAAAAGACACGCCACGGAAAGCGTTGATGGAATTACCAGACATTGCAAGAAAGAATATTCAGTTTTTACAGCAATACAAGACGATAAAAGAAAATGTCTTCCATCAATTTGGTTTCCTAGATGAAACATTGTGTTTTTAATCCGATTGAACTAATTTGGGACATGGCAAAAAATTATTGCAATGGACATATTGGTAGTGATAGCAGAACCATCGAAAACTGCTAAATATGTAACGAGAATCGTTGCAATTGCTAATTCCACGAAATGTGGGACAAATCAATCAAGCACACAAAAACGATAATACACGAACGGTGTGAACGAGAGAAACAATTAGACCTTGAAGACATTGCTCCCATAGTAATAAACTTGGGCAAAGAGGATATGTACACTAAAACTGTTACTTCGAAACCTACCATTTTGTCATGTACTACATGTTTTCACATTTAATCAATTACCAAGGAATTTATGTAAAATTTGGACAAGTACACATATTAGGAACATACTGGCAAGCTTATGACATGAAATCTTTGCTAGATACTCTTAAAAAAGTTGAAGAACTAAGCGAACAAAAAAGATTATTTTCAAGAAATTTACAAATCAATCAAGTCAAGTTAAATTTAACTGCGAAATGAACTCTAGAACCCAATATAATAATATAACTCGTAAAACGCCTTAAAAACTTAAACGCTATTTAGTTATCATTACTGGATTCTGCGAGAGGAATTTCGCAGGATAAAGGAAAGGCCGTTGATGTTTTACTAAAAAAGAAGAATGGGCAAGGGACGGTCAAGTGAATTTTTATTTTGAAGTTCTAAAATACCATGTTACTTTTAATGAACAACATAATAAACATGATCAGTTATCCACTGCTTAGAAGTAGACCGTGAATCAAAACATTAACTTTGGTTTAACCCACACTTGTGTAGCGTTTTCATTTTATAATTTTTGCTTGGATTACAATTACATTGTCCTCGTTTAAAAATAAAGAGTTCTATGCAGCATAAAGCGCTTCTTTAATTCCTAAACATTGTAAAATAAGATTCAAAATGCAACAAGTCACTACTTGTTCATCATAATGAAACATGTCCAAGGGTCTTTTTTGAACTTCTCTAAGATAAGGCATTTTTCAGGAGTGGTTTTTTGTGTCTAAAACGTCTAATGAACCAACTGTCATAAATAATAAATGGCACTGTTAGAATTGTGATAACGTTGTCACAAACTTTTCTTCCTATCTCACAAAGTACTTCTTGTGACGTGTTGCGTTTTGTAGAAAAGCTCCTCAAATATGCAATAGATTTTACTGATGGATAGTTGACCAACATGCCATTGGTATACATGTATACATTTTGATTAAAATTATTTAGGCAACGTTGTAATTTGATACGTCATAAAACATTATGACGTTCAACTAAACATGTGAAATTTACTATTCTGTTCTCAAATATATTTTAATTTGGGACTGTATGTAATTTTAATTTCTGCAAAGTTAACAATTTCCTATATACCTTTACTAAACCAGTGAATCTCAGACTATTAATTTCAACTTTAATAATATCATACGATCGCAGACAATAAATCCTTTTCCCGAATCCAGATTTCCGATCTCTGGAAAATATTACATGATGAGGTTATTCAAAACCTACTCCCATTCGGAGAAATGTAATCCCTATTACCATGTAGCAAAAATTTCTACCAAACTATGACAATAAGCCCAATATTATTTAAGTTGAAACACTATTGTACTGTTTTTTCTTAACTGAAAATGATTAAATAGCAGACGTCTTTAATACATATTCTGAATGAGGATAAATCATTTCCAGATTGGATCTCGAATATTTCGATTATTACATGTCAAATAAAGCGCTTTATATGACAAGTAAAAACTTGTTTTACGTGTAGAAAATTTACTCAAAACTAATTTAGAAAGTGAAATTGTCGTTTGGCAAACTGGTTTTCCACAAATTTGTATTTAAAACAAAATGCTGAAAATGTGGAAATCCCTTTAAAACTCCAGTTCGATTTTTTTTACAAAAGTAATGCTTATGGGTGCTTCGCGAATAACAAAGTAAAAATATTTTAGCTTATATGCCTACAATTTAACACCAGAAATACTTCAAGGAATTGATATACCTCCTTTTTTAACTACAATATTATTGTAGTAATTTATTGTAATTATTTTTTTTGTAACAGTTTGATTTTATTGCAAATGGACAATTGTATACAATTTATCACTTAGCTAAACTATAAGTCAATATTATTTCATCTAAATTTAATTTCCTTAAATGCTTATAAAAAAGTTCCAAATTTTAAATGAACCTTGTTAATTACGTATATCATTTAATAAATTAGGATAAAATCTAACTAGTTAACTCATTTGAAATAATTATTAAAATTTATAAGGTGTAATTAGTTCTAAGTCTCTTCTTATAACAGAGTAAAAATATGTGATGGTTTCGTATTAGAATATTGCTGTTAATATTGGGAAGTGCCTATATTGTATTAGTAACATAATTTCCCACCTGCGATGAAACATTATTAGCTAATGATTCCTGCGATATAATTTTTACACGTTCGGTGAAATTGTGCACAATGATTATAAATATGTACAAACGTAAATTGTAAGCAACATCATCGTGAATTAAATTATGGATGAAGTTGTATAGGTTAAAATTGTTGTAAAGGAAGGGTAAACTCATACAACAGATGTTTCTCTACTTTTTTAACTTGTTTTTCAAGTAACTTAGAAAGTTGCTCATAAGTAAAGAAATGCGTTTTACAGGCTAGTTATTATGTTAACCAATGTAATGTGTTACTTATCAGTATTTAGTACCAGATGTATGAACAGGTACAGGGTGTCCATTTATATTTTGCACCATACCTACAGCCTAACCTGTAATAGAAAAAAACTTTAAATACGAAACTTGTAGGGTTTTTTGTCTATTACCTTTTACTTACAACAGAATAAAAAAATCGGAATTAAAAATCTATCAAAATGACGTAACTTTCATTTTTTTACATGGGACGCCCTGTATATTTCAATTTATTTGAAAAGAATTTGGTTTTCTGATTTTAAAAATATAAGGGTTGTCTATATTATATTTTGTCGTTTTTCATATATTTACGTTTAAAGTTTACGATTTAATTGAAATTACAAAACATACAATAAAAAGTATATAGCCATGGATTTTATTAATGTTCATTTATTTGCAAATCTTTGTAGCAATGGATATCATTGAAAGTGCTTTTACGAACTTAAAATAAATCTAGATGGCCACGGATATAACTAATATTCATTTATTTGAATTTGTCTTCCATTTTCCTGAAAAATTTGGTAATTTATTAATTTTCTTATTACGATGGCATTTCATTAGACGAAAAGGCTAATATTTTGCGACTGTATTATTCTAATTTTAATAATGTATTATTAGTTCAGCGACGATTTCATCATATTTATCCAGGAAGAAGAGTTCCATCAAAAACACAATACGAAATATCATTAAGGCGTTTGAAACAACAAGAACTTTACAAAGGAGAAAAGGGCATTCCATAAGAAACGAAAATGAAGAAATGGATGTTTTAATATACTTTGAAGGTAAACACGCGAAGTGGCAAAATTTTAATTCATAGTAACTTAAATATTTTAATTCTATTTTAGAAAATCCAGAACGCTCAATTCGCGAAGCAGCTAACTTTTTTAATAAAGCGAAACATACTATTCAAAAAGTTCTAAAAAAAACAGGGATACCGCCCCTATAGATTTTTACCTGTCCAAAACCTGTCCAGAAGAGCAGAAAAGGCATAGACTGGAATTTTGCCAGGAAATATTAAGGAACGTGCAGGAAGATCCTGATTTTGTAAAAAAAATATTATTCACAGATGAAGCAACGTTTACAACCGCAGGCATGTTTAATAGAAGAAATAAACACTATTATGCAACAGAAAACCCTAGAAAATTTCAAATTGTTAAAATCCAAGGATGAACTTCTCTTCATGTTTGGTGTGGCATAATAAGAGACAGAATTATAGGTCCTATTATTTTTGAAGGAAATTTAAATGGAATGAGATATTTAAATTTTCTTCAAAACGAAATCGAAAACCTTCTGGAAGATCTGCCGTTACAAATATATAATGAACTTATATGGCATCAAGACGGTGCTCCAGTCCACAATATAAATGAGGTGACTAATTACCTAAACCAGAAATTTCGCGTTTGGATTGGAAGAAATGGGAATATACGATGGCCGGCTAATAGCCCCGACCTAAATCCACTAGACATATTTTTATGGGGCTTTTTAAAAAACCAAATATATTATCAAAGACCAGAAAATCTAGAAGAACTAAGGCAAAAAATTCAAGAGGAAGTAGATGATGTGAACAGAAACCATCCAAACTATATAATAGACACTATAAGTAGAAAATTTTTAAGAAATATTCAAACTTGTATTAATAATAATGGGGGCTACATTGAATACATAGAGTAGGTATTTCTTTATTAAAAAATAACTTTAAAATCATGTTGATAAAGTTAATTATCTAGCCATTAAAATATTTATTCAGGTATTATGTTATTTTTTATAGTTTTTGTTGTGTTGTGTGTATTATTTAGGTAGGGATTAAGTTCAATTAAATAGTAAACTTTAAACGAAAATATTCAAAACTTCAAATAAATGAACAGTAGTTATATCCGTGGCCATCTAGATTTATTGCAAGTTCTTTAAACACTTTCAATGATATCCATTGCTACATAGATTTGCAAATAAATGAACATTAATAAAATCCATGGCTATCTACTTTTTATTGTAGGTTTTGTAATTTCAATTAAATCGTAAACTTTAAACGTAAATATAGGAAAAACGACAAAATATAATATAGACAACCCTTATATTTTTAAAATCAGGAAAACAAATTCTTTTCAAATAAATTGAAATATACGGGGTGTCCCATTTAAAAAAATGAAAGTTACGTCATTTTGATAGATTTTTAATTCCAATTTTTTTATTCTGTTATAAGTAAAAGGTAATAGACAAAAAACCCTACAAGTTTCGTATTTAAAGTTTTTTTCTAACTATTACAGGTTAGGCTGTAGGTATGGTGCAAAATATAAATGGACACCCTGCACATTACCCATTAATAAAAATTATAACGAACAAGGGTACTGGATTGTAACATTGCATCAAACCATTTGTAAATATCTGGTGTGGAACACCACACGACCTTACCTGCAAAATGGAAATTAAAAGAAATCAAATAATTGTAATAACAGTTTTTTAGGATAATTATACATCCTCTTTCATAATAAGCTCATTTTACGAAAATAGGCAACATTGTAAAAACAAAAACAATAATCTATGTCAAACGTTTAAAACTTCATGTCAAACAGAGGTTAATAGATAATAGATGCTAACTTAAAAAATTAAAAAAATGAAATAATTTTTTTACCACACTGTTATTTCAATTGAACGCAACACATTTGACAAACGAAATGCCAACGACAACGGCCGGCGGCCGTTATAAAATAACGGCCGAAGGAACAATCATTGATTAAACTCTAAACAATTACTTACTATAATAACTAATAATCAAATTAAAGTGAAAGTTAGTATTCTTAGAAATCTGTAATTCACCATATGAAACTTGATGGCCACTAGCTGTGGATATTGAACTTGAAGAAGCCGTGGTCATGGATGTGTAGCTGCTTTTCTGTTATTATAGGGAATTATAGTTGTTTGTTTAGTTTTAATCTCTTCAAAACGAAATTTTCAATATACGACTGCGTTACCGCAGAGGAGTCCCAACCTCCCAGTTCGTTCACTGCTAGGAGATCGTCACCATTTTCGACAAGCATGGTAGTCAATGACCTCCGAAACGAATAGCCCGTGTATAACTCAGGATTTTTCAGTTTTAAGAAAAAGCAATTTTTTTACCCCCCACCCCCCATAGTGTGACATAACCTGCTTAACACATTTTTCGTTCTGGTAGCCAATGAAAAATCGCTCGGTTTCCAAATTTTGGGGGCGCAAATCGGCGTATTTCTTGTATAAATCATAGGCACTGAAAGGAAGTCCTTTTTTTTGGAATAACAAATACTCTACTGCAATGTAACTAAAACATTTGTATTTCTCTCTTCGAAACCCTCCATTTCAACTTCACAAGCTCCTATAAGCGCCAACTATTCCGCATATCAAGGTGACTTTTTTTAGCAACTATGTATGGTCGTCTGCTTCCAATGAAAACGCCATGACTTGCTCTTCAAAGTTTTGGCCTTTTTTTGTGTGTAATCGTCTCACATTCTTCTCAAAAACATAAATGATTTTCCGAATCTGCAATGTATAAAACATCCAGAATACTTTCGTCCATAATGAAGTGGATCAGTACACCTCCGATTTTCCATTTATGTACGCTAATAACACGTCTCCGTTAACCAAATTGATTTCTTAATAGTAAGCCATTCTTTGAAATCTTCGCATTCTTTACGATATCGCTATCTGTTTTTTTCTGATAGCAAATCAACACTTGCAGACATAGAATCTTCTAATACGTCTGGAGGAATATTGAAATTTCTTTCTATTTCGTCCATATTTTAAAAAAAAAGTCATAAAGCTGTTCAAAACATTTTTAATGAATTGTTTATGTTCAAAATACTTTTCAATGACAACCCCTAACATGATGAGCATAAACATACCGTGACCAAGATAATTATTATATGGTACCTGTACGAAATTATATAACTTAAAAGTTTGCATCTTTATGAAGTCAAGCTATACTTTACAGGTGATGGAATAACGAAAAGCCTTGAACGAGACACGGCCGAGACGCAAATAACGGACTTGTTTGACTATAAATCTCGGCTATCGCCTCGGTTTACAAACCCATTATTTGATACGTATCGACCTTATGACCTTCATAACTATAATTATACTTTTTTAGGATACAGGCAGGCGCACACCCATACCCACACCCAAACATACACATGCCCACACGCACACGCACACGCATGCGCACGCGCACGCGCCACGCGCACGCGCACGCGCCCGCGCGCACACACAAGCATAAGCACGCACACGCACACGCACACGCACACGCACACGCACACTCACACTCACACGCACACTCACACGCGCACGCGCACGCCCACGCGCACACGCACACGCACACAAAAAGGTTAATAATTCGCTCCATTTGTATTCTGTTTTTAAACTTTTGGCATTGAGTGTAAAAATTGTTAATAAATTACTATCCATATTGAAAAATAAATTTAGAAGGTACTTGATATACTTTCAACTGAAGATGTTCTTTCCACTGATGGGATTTTATAGGAATCGGGGGGTGATGGCAAATTATTTTCTTTGCAAAATTATGTTTAATGTATTAACAAGCCGCTTACACCGTTCTTTCACTGCCTTTTGCAAGATACCGGTTATGGCTTTTTTAATTAGGTCTATTAGGTTTTGAATGTTGTCGGTGTAGTTTTTTGCTACCTGCAGAGTGTTATGTCTTCCTTATTTAAAAAATCTGAGAATGCCAAGAAGTCTAAAACGTAGTTATTGACCTCCGTCCTTACATTCATTATTTCTTCATAATTTTCGTACGAAGTTAACTTATCCATTTTAGGCTTTTTAGTTTTGAAAGTACTACCAGCATGATTTTTTGATTTAGTAAAGGTATTGTCCATTTCATCACCCTCTGTGGCAACAGATTTATTGTTTTCAGTATTAAGTAGCGCATGGTTTGATTCGGTAACGTCTTCTATGGAACTACAGTTTGTGATACTATCTGTAGGGGGATGAGGCCTTTTATTTGCTTCATTTGTTGCTATCTCTGTAATGCGATCCGGATATTAAGAGTTTGTGCACTTAGAAACAATGTGGCCAAAGTTGTTGCACCTAAAACATTTGATTTTTTCATCTAAAATGAATATCCGTTATTCTTCTTCTTCAAATTCAATCGCGATTGACCAATACCTGTCCCTATAATGGACAACGGAGAAACTAATTGTAGATTATTCCTTTCTAATTCGTTTTCTAGCACATAATGTGGAATACTCGGTGAAACATTTGATAGCGTAATTCTTTTAGCCGGTAAAATAGGTTTCCTTGCTGGCACAAATACGTCTCTAATGTTTACACCTCCCTCATTATCATTAAATATATGTACAAGATCTTTATTAGAAAGATAAATACAAATTCGATTGTTGCTCATTCTAGATGCAAACAGTATATTTTTGGTTTCAACTGCCTTTCTAGTTGGTAGTACAAAATCTGCCATTCGATTGATGGGTATATAATAGCTTGATCCTTTTTCGGAAATAATGAAATTGAATGCAACATTTGAACATGATTTTTTATTTGTATTTACTGCAGACACCGTAGTTTCTTGTCTTATCTCGCATCCCCTGTTATCAGGAGTCTCAGTAAAAGGTAGGAGAGGATTAAACATAATTTTAAGATACAGGAAAATTAAAGGAAATGATGTGTGTGTGTGTGTGTGTGTGTGTGTCTGTGTGTGTGTGTGTGTGTGTGTGTGTGTGTGTGTGGCGTGCGTGCGTGTGTGGGTGCGTGGGAGCCTGTGGATGTCGTGCGTGCGTGCGTCTGTGTGAGTCTGTGTGCGAGTGTACTAATAATGTAATGTACTTTAAAACAACCTAGAGATTAATCGTATTAGGAAATATGTTTATTCTACGACGTGTAATTTTTAGTATAATATTGACTCTTGAATAATAATCATGAGAGACCTGTAAACATTGTCTCAATTTAGCAAAAACGTTGACGTTACGGAAAATATTAATAGTAAGACCACGTTAACTATTTTTCTTAGTTCAATTTTCACTTTTTTATCTAAACAACTATATAACGATCACGAATCGATTATGAGATATCTTAGGATTTATTGTGTTAATTTAATTTATTAAACATCATTTGCCAATAGTGGGAACGTTATTGGTCAGGTAGTGTTAAAGATTTTGCTTCAATATGCATGTTTGGTAATAGTATACTACGGAAGTAGTTTCACAAAAATCGTATCCCGCGATTTTTCTAACAGACGTGTTATTCTAATTTTTTTCACCTATTTAAAGCAAGTCTTAGCGTGTTTAAATCGAACTTTTAAAGTTACCGTTGCAACATCAACAACTCAAGAAACTTGAAGTCTAAATGACAATTTTTTGATAATTGATCTGACAGGAGTACCTTGTAACGTCAAATAAAATATTACTAACAAATTCAAAACCTTTATTTAAGCATTATTTAACATTACTAACATTATTTTATAAATGAAAATAGAAAGTACAGTTAAGTATGGTTAGATATATTAATTTTTATTTACATATTTTACATTAGTTCTTATTTCCATTTTTTGTAGTAATAATACTAGTATTTATAATTTCAAGAATAGTATAATAAAGTATTTGTGGATAACTGCTCTTTAAAACACTTACTCTATTTCGAGCCCTCCGGTTACACCGTCGTGCTCGAGAAATCGCGCGTGTTTTAAAACCTTTTTATCCACTTATACTTTAATATACTATTATTATATTTTGTATAGTTTATATAGTTTTGAGAAAATGATGAATTTAAATTATATGGGGATATTGCTAGTGTTGTCAAGTAGGTTGGCAAAACTGGCCGTCAGGTTTTCAAAGTTAAAGGATTTAAATTTAAACTGTTACAATTATTAATTATTAAGTTTGTTGGAAGTGTTTGCTACTGTTAAAAGTGCCTAATTTTAAATTTCATCAAATGTTATTTTCTTTCCTTATTAACGTTAACCTTACTCTCATATTATAAAGAGATTGTATTTATTCAGGAATTTACAATTACACTGCAAAGGTATATTATATTTCACACTTAACAACTTCCTTGTTACCAAATATTGATGAAAAAAATGCGTGTTTTGGTCTACTTATGAAACGTAAATGACGCCATGTGCGTATCGTAATGAGATTTTCAGAAACGCAGAATACAATTTAAATTTTACTTTCTCTAAACCGTATATTTATTGTAGGAAAAGCAGGTATTGCCTTCCATGTAGAAAATCGAAATAAAGTTCATCGTTTTGAGCCTGTCTCAGTGAACAATGTTAATTTTCACAGAACGGTAAAGCATCTAACTTTAAAATAAAGTTTTTAGATATTTGGATACCCAACGCTAAAATTTTTGCTAAAGTAGGGCAGCGCGATTTTTCATTAAAATTTAAATGTTCAAGTAGGTGTGAAACTGTAAACTATCGTCATTATACACATATTTAAAGTACTTAGCTTTTTGGATTTAAAATGGGTACATTTTCACATTAAATAAAATCGTTGTATCGAATTCTATGAAAAGCACTGTTAAATTTTATAAAAGCGTAATTTTATTGGCATACATAACACACGCAAAAATGTAGCATTGAAGAAATTTGGTCGGCATGGTCCAGTTTAAAATACACATAATTTGTTACACGTCAAATACTCATTAAAGTAAAGGCAATTTGTGCGTACGGCATAGCTCCGTAGTGTGGGCGGGGTTCTTACTTAATGCTGCAAAAGGGCACTCGTCAAAATCGAGATAAAAATGTCACCTCTTAGAAACCTGTTAGAAACATTTATAGCGGGAAAACGTCATGAACTAAATCTAATAATGGTCTAACAGGAAACCATAATAATAAAATACTTATCTTTTTTGGGATTTTTAATGGTGTATTTAAATTATACAATCTAAACGTTTCGATAACACTTACAGTTATCTTCGTCAGTAGCAATATTTGTAAGAATTGTTAAAGATGTTGTAAACAGTTTTGTCAAAGTTGAAAAATTAAAACATAATGTTCACTCAAAATAAAATACTCTCCTCCCTGAAAATTCTACTCCACAAATATTTATGCAAAGTTCACTCAAACTTTAATAAAATGTTAACCTTCATGTAAAAGCCGCAAAATTGCAATAATAAAACTAAAACTCATTCAATATTTCGATAAACTCAGTGTTAAAATCATTGGCTCTAATATCGAAAAATATCTGATTGATACGGTAATTAATTATTCAATTTAAAACGAAAAATAAGTCACAACAAAACTAAACGCGATCGGAATTTATAAAGACCTAAAATTTTAATAAATGACGAAATCGGGATTATAATTCCTAAATTCGGAAAAATACACAGCTGCCATAACAAATAATCAAATTCGCTTACTTGTTTGGCAAAATCAGGTCAATCAATGAAGCCTACAATCGACATGTTGATTCCCGCAAAAATGACTTCAAAACTATCCCTGGCATGCAAATAAGACAGCTGTGCGGTCAACGACCTATTTACTATACAATTACGTTTCGGTATGTCTATTAAAGCTTATTTTCAACTTCAATTACATTAACCACTTGAAATTAAATCAATCAATCCGCCATAAAATATGCTCAAATTCAAGAAAATAATATAATGCATCAATCTTTAAAAGTTACGTAATCAAACGTAATTCCTTTACTCCAAATAAACGCAAAAATATTGACGTTAATTCAATGACTTAATCTCATAAGAAACAAACATTTAAAATGTGTGCAAATGTGCTGATTAATAAGTGGGTTTACATAAAAAAAACATGACAAGTACATTAATCTAAAGATTTGTAATATATATATATATATATATATATATATATATATATATATATATATGTATATAAAGAACCACCATGGAGATGTCAATACAGTTGTTACATTAATCATATCGTATTCAAATTAAATTACCTGGTTTAATTAATAGTTTAATACTAGCTAGTTTCAACGTCGGCTTTGACTAAAAATTACTGTAAAATTACTGTATCATAACACGGATGAATACGCTGTATTAAAATATAAACCATATAATGAGATGTTAATCTTAAAAGACAGCGTATTCAACTGTTCTTACACAAAAAAATGATAAAATAAACATCAAAATTTATTAACATTTGTCAACCACAGCAAAACGGTACACATAAATGTTTACCTTCACTTGAGAGCAGCCCCTTCGTTATACAAACACCTGACGGGAACCCAGATGATGAACTCTGTGGCGGCCTCGGTAATGAGATCGAAGTTGAAACTGCGCTCGAAACTCAAGTTTTGGCCCAACTCGTGAATACCTTAACTTCCAAGTAGCGTTTTGATTGATATTACAATTGGTTGTATGTTACACTAATATTTATACTTCCACGTTACTTGTTAACTTTACTCTAACTATATATAAGTTCTGAATAAGAACATAAATCTTATTTATCTACAGCGAGTTTTTTGTTATCGGGTCAGCTGTACACACGAAGCAGACAAAAAACTAAAACCTGAACAATATTACTATTTATCCACACACAAGGTGCGATGGAACTCCAAGAAGAATTAATGACCGGCACTTATTTAACACCGAATCCAATTCCCTGCACGAGAAAATGTCGACGCGTGTCTACGATAACGGTAAATTAATTCGGGAGGAATCAAGTCATTAAAATATCCCTCAAATTACGGGTAACGGACTCCACTAGGCCTCTTGATATGGACGTAAATAGATCACTACCTCCAAACAAACTAATCTTCCTGTGTGCGGCACAGCCGCAAAATAAAGAGTGAGCCGCGAACTACATGTCTAGCAAGACTGCTTTACGCTACATTAATTTCACGCATCTTCAATATCATCTCCCTTCTATGTTAATTAACCAATCACACAACACATTTATTCAAACTACAAACACGGTAAAACGATATACCTTTTCCATAAGCATTCGAGGGAAGTTACGTCATAAGAAAACATTCCACTGCTCACTGTCCCACGCCATATTATCAAGTAATCCAATATTTGCAACAAATATAATCTCGTCGAAAATCAACCTTAAATGAATGTATATAAAATCCAAGCTCTTTGTTCTTAAGCCAAAAATCTTATCAACAAAACCGTGACAGTTCGTCGCCTATAAACTAAATTTGCAAATGATGCACCATACAAACTAATAATTTTATACTCAATTTAATTTTATAAAACGCAATTTCCCCTTCGACAAACCTAATACCTAACATAAGGAAAATAACTATTATTTGTACACAATTATTCTATTCTCAAACAAATTAGTAATAAGGATTTCACTACCTATCTTAAATTAAATTTCCATCTTAATTTGATAAACAACAAAACTTATTTTCTGTTTTTAGAAAAGAACTCTAAATGCGATCGCTATTTGTATAAATTTCGAACACTTTCCAAATACGTAAATTAACAAAATAAAAGTGTTATCATCGAAAAGCTTACCAAAAATTTATGCGTTACCACGTTCAATAGCATGAACTTATACTACATTTCCGATGTACGGTACTAAGGAATAGTTTATTATTTCAGAATTAATGGCAAATATATGATAAAAACACGGCTACGTGACAAATTATGATGTCAAAAAGGTTTTTGTCGGATAAGCATAAAAAAGTGTAAGATCTAATTTTGCCATTTAAATTTATAATACTAAAATTTGTCGGGTCGGCATTTAACGTGCGTAACGTTATTTATCGCATTTTACTCCATATCCATCATTTCTTTGTAAAATATGTTTACCATACAACAATTTCATCTATGTTGTACAGCTTTCCATAATGTGTCTTGCGTAGTAATTGTTTTCTATTTAAATTTGGATTTTCTATAATATTGAGACAAATAATAATTTAAACTATATATACGTTTATTTATTAATACATTGAAATTAATTATTTAAATTCTACCTCAAATATTAATGTGCATAACTAACATCAAAGCCATCTAGAATTATAAGTTGTAATTAAACGTAACCTGTCAGTCTTGAAGATGTATTTATAAAAACAATATGATTTAAAATTATAATCTTCTTGAAGTAAACCTCGGTTATATATTTTTGGAAAATGTGTTTCGTGCACACGTGGACTTTTCTATACCACATATAATACCAACCGCTACTAGTGGTTATACAATTTTCGTCTTCAAACAAATTTTACCATACTTCGTTTTTGAATTCAATATCTATTTCTCAAAAGTGACAATATTTTCAGAGAAAACCGATTTCTCAGTTGTCCAAAATAAAGATACCAAGCATTATATATTTGCGAAAACGAGGTAAGCCATGACAATTATGAAAACGGTATCTTTCGTTCTACATCACAGTACTGCGAACCCTGAATCCCTTTACTTTCACTCATAACTGAGGTACCCTCAAACACCATCACAATGAAATACACTCTACAAGTTTGGTGTGGGATTTTAAAAGATAAAATTTTTGGTCCATTTATATACATTTAAGTGGAAAATTTATTAGATTTTTTCCAGTTCACTCGGTTACTTTATAATCTATTGAAAAGGTGCATATTGGTATCTACAAAGCTTTTTAAGAAAATTTTGACGGATATCAAAAATACTTTTTAAGATACCAATCAAACTTATTTTTTTTAGTGGAATACTATATCTGTTCGTACCCGTGTTAGATTAGATCGGTGTGTTTGAAAAAAGAAGGGACAACATTTGAGACGGCGAGATTTTAGCCGTATGTGAATGTCGAAAAGGCTCCTTTGCGTGGTCGCCTTCAGGGGAGTTCTATAAAAAATCGTAAACTTCTTTAAATTAAGCAATTTTAACATGCTGCAGTTCAAGTAATGATAATAACTCGAAAATTGTATTTTTGCGTAGCTTCAGAGATCACGCTTGGAAATTAAAAGGAAAACAAACCTATTCGGAAAAATTCCGCGACTGAGTAATCTTTCTAAAAAAATGGACTGTCGCGTCAAACCTCGAATTTTTGCCGCCGAGACTAAGGGGTGGAATACACCACTACTACCGCAATAAGACCGCATTCGTTCGGGTAAGCTTCTTCGAATTTATTCATTTCTGTTTCCACTTTCCTGTACTCCGCTTCACTTGTTGTGAATTTGCACATGCGGCCCGCTAAATAATTTAAAGATATTTTTTTGTGATTTGTGCCGAATGGTCTTTGCTGTTATTGTTTTGTAATTTACTATTGTTGTTTTAATTTTCATTATTATTGGATAGATTGTAAACAGTTGCAACTGTCTCTAAAGTAAGCTTTTCTTGACAGTCTTTTGTAAATATCCTTAGTTTGAATAAAGATAAAGATTTGCGGTAAAAAAGAAACATTCTGTAAAGCACCCTCTATCGACCAAAGTACAGAAGAATAGTTTATAGCGTAATAAATAGAGGGGTTTATTAATTTTGGTTTAATGAATCCGAAGTTACTTATTTTTTTAAAAGAAGTTCTATAGGAAAACTTTGATTTTCTAATTAGTGTACCTATTACACATTCTAGTGCCCATCCTACGAACTTATTAAATTAATTAAAATTATTTCCAGCTTTTTCTCAAATGCAGGTTCATTAAATAACTTATTGCCTAAATACAATATACAATGTGTCCCAAATTCGCTTCTCTATAAAGGGATCTCGGCTTCTGTTATGCTTACGGCAAAGGTTAAATGGGGAAAGTTTTAGATTTACGATCGGTCAATTCGTTTTGAAAATATCGGCGAAAAACCGAAAATGGTGGATTTCGTTTTTCGCCAGTAAATCCGAAATGGTTAATTTGATAGCTGTCACAATGTGAGATTATTCGGACACTTTTTTAAGACGAATAAGATGTCGTGTATGACATGTCACAATCGTCTTTTGTTATCCCACAATCTGCCTCAACTTACATTTTTCTTATTGCCGCCATATTAGATTTTTTGATTTTTTGAAAGAGCGCAATATTTCCAGTTTAGTGATGTCTCACAACTGCATAAAAGATTAGAGTTTCATCGAAATATCACACTTTCTAAAGTTAGGTCTTATTTATTATTAGTAGGCCATGATTTATTGGTCGCAAAATAACATTAATAAATAATGTATAAAATTCTTTGAATTTTCAACAAAACACGAAATTAAATAACGACCTCTCAACAAGACAGATGTTTTGGGACAAATTCCGAGCTATGAGTGTGTTAAAAATAAAGCCAGAAACATCGTCATTAATTTAATTAATACTTGAACCTTTGAACAACCTACAATAAAATTACAATTACAATTAATTTACAGATTTGCAAAATGACATCCATTTACATCGAGACATTTTTGACAATTGGTGACTGTTTTTCGTACAACCCTAGCAAGTGTATTTCCGTTAACACTATTTCTAAATGTATCCAAAACTCTCTGTCTCGGGATTTCTATGGTCGCAGGAGGATCAAACTCGTAGACCTCATTCTTTGTGTGACTCCAGAGGTAGAAATCCAAGGGCGAAGGTCAGGGGATCTAGGAGGCCAAGATATTGGACCGTTTAATACAATAATTCTTTCATCAAACTGCTCCCTTAAGAAGTTCCTGATTTGAATGGTGTTGTGTGCCGGACATCCATCCTGTTGAAACCAGGTTCTTCTGAACTCATCTTCGGTGAAAGTAGCTCGTAAAGCCGGCACAACCTGGTTTCGCAAAAGCTCTAGGTAGCTCTGTCCGTTTAAGTCATAGTCAAACAAGAATGGTCCTATAAGTCGATTTCCTGCAATGATTAATAATTTATAATACATAGGTGCCCAATAAAATAGGTATGTTAGATTAAATTACCAATAATCCCACACCAAACGTAACTTCCAAATCTGGTCTGTAGACGTCTCTCTGCCACTTCGTGAGGGTTTTCTACAGCCCAATGATGAATGTTGTGCTTATTAAAAACTCCACAATTCGTAAACCTAGTCTCATCAAACCACAAGCCATGATTAACAAAATCGGGATTTTCATTACACATTCTAGTATACCACTCGCAGAAGCGCATTCGTCTTGGAAAATCAGTTTCCTTAGGTCCTTGAACTATTGTGGGTTTGTATGGATAGTAGTTATTCTTTTTTAACACTCTTTGTACCGTTGATTTTGACACACGAATTTCCCGTTCTACCGTTCTTACCGATGCACTGTGGTTTTCGTTGACAGCTTGTAAAATGTTTCTGTCACGATTTTCATTATCAATATTGTATCCGCTTTTAGGTTGTTCGAAGGCCCCATAGCTAATTAAATTAATTACAATTTTTCTGAAGTGGGTTTTATGAGGCTGCCGTCGTTCGGGGTACATCTCCAAATACCTCGCTGAGGTAATGTCGGCGTTTCTGTTTGACTGCAAGTAAAACTTTTCTTCAATTGAATAGGGAATACCGGCCATTTTCAACAGGCTTTTACAATTTGTGTGTCACGTTTATGATTTTAATGACAGAAAAGCGTACTACTTATCAAAACACTGCTTTCAATCATTTAACGTCAAAGTCAGAGCCCCCTTATATGGAAGAAATGAAACCCAATTTTACTGACAAATAAATCATGTCCCACTAATAATAATAAATAAGACCTAACTTTAGAAAGTGTGATATTTCGATAAAACTCTAATCTTTTATGCAGTTGTGAGACATCACTAAACTGGAAATATTGCGCTCTTTCAAAAAACCGAAAAATCCAATATGGCGGCAATAAGAAAAATGAAAGTTGAGGCAGATTGTGGGATAACAAAAGACGATTGTGACATGTCATACACGCTATCAAATTAACCATTTCGGATTTACTGGCGAAAAACGAAATCTGCCATTTTCGGTTTTTCCCCGATATTTTCAAAACCAATTGACCGATCGTAAATCTGAAACCGGATATCGAATGCTCTAAGCTTCCTCTAAAACTTTCCACATTTAACCTTTGCCGTAAGTATAACAGAAGCCGAGATCCCTTTATAGAGAAGCGAATTTGGGACACATTGTATATATATATATATATATATATATATATATATAAGGGTTTTCAAAGTTAAGTCGGCACTATTGCTACCTTCGTTATTATTGGTGCTACGAAGTCGGTTAAATGAGCAAAGAAGTAACATTTTTTCCACTCGTTACGATGGTGAAATCAAAATAAAAATTGAACTTCGTGTTCGCGAGTTATGTCAAAAATTTCCATTTTTTTAAATGGTACACCCAGTATGCAATAACCTTAATCGATAGAAAATTAAATTCTGAACAAAAAAGTTCCTATTACATTTTACCCTAATGTTAAAAATGACAAAGTTATTGATCATTTATTGAATTCGTCAAGGTGGCTGGTATTACGTGAACAATATTTGTCATTTTCACAAATGTCATCAGAATTGATATGTCAAAGTGAAGTTTGCTGATAAAGAGTTAAGAGCTTGTGTTTTTTGAATAGAAAAATGCCTTTCACCCATTCAGAAAAGTGTGATATGTTAGAATGTTACATCGTTTGTCAAAAAAACAGTTATCGAGCGCGTGAGCGTTACAGTGATTTGTTTCCTACGCGTCATTTGCCGGATAGAAAATACTTTTTGGTTTTGTATCGTAAATTTAGATTTAATTCGAGCGTGTTTAAGAAATCCAGATCTAGTAAACAATGCATAATTAGTGAAGAAACTGAAATTAATGTGTTAGCTTATTTTGAAGCACATCCCAACAACTCAATTAATGATTTAGTGCAAGAAAATGGACTATGTTTGGGTTTCATCCACAATATTCTAAAAAAGTATAAGTTTGTGCCGTATAAGTTCCGACTTACACAGACACTAGTACCAGGAGATCAAGAAAGACGCGTTCAGTTTTGTCACTGGTTTATTAATCAAATGAGAACCAATAATGATTTTTGGAGCTCAATTCTATGGAGTGACGAATCAACCTTTTCTAATAAGGGCATGTTCAACAAGAAAAACAGCCATTTTTGGAGTCGAGAAAATCCGATGCTCTACCGATCTTGTAACCCGCAGAGACCCTTCAGTGTTAATGTTTGGTGCGGTGTAATTGGCTCGATAATTGTTGGTCCAGTATTTTATCAGGGTGCGTTAACTGGTGAGCGGTACGCCGAAATGTTGACCGCCACACTCCAAGACTTCTTGGATGATGTAAATTTAATGGATAGACAGAACATTTATTTCCAACAAGACGGAGCTCCTCCCCATAACGTTCGTCATATAGATACAATATTAAACAATTTTCTTGATGACAGATATTTATCAACTAATGGGCCTATCCGTATGCCTTCTCGATCACCTGACATTACTCCAATGGATTTTTTCTTTTGGGGATATGTGAAGAGTGTGGTGTACAACAGGCGATATGATAACCTTGAGGATCTCAAGCAAAGCATCGTTCACGCCATCAATAATATTGACGGTAGACCATTGCTAAGGCTACTGAAATGCTTGGAGCAAGAGGGTGATGTTTTCGAGCATCTAATTTGAGTTTTGTTTTGTTTTGTTGTTCCTTATTATTAATATTATCACTTAGAATAAAGAATCCTGTTTCAATTGCCTGATATTCTT
>JARFJB010000209.1:477500-480000 GCA_036346205.1 Vesta saturnalis | reverse complement strand
CTTCATTAGTCGCTTTTCGCTTATCCTAAGGTAAGCATCTCTTGTTTTTGCTAGTAAGCTCGATAATTTTTCTTTTCCGGTTCTATCTTTATCTAAATCTAATTGATGTATTTGTTTTTGTAAATATTTTAGCTCACTATGTCTCAATTGTCTATTTTGTCGTTGAAATAAAACCACTACAGCTTCTATTTTTTTCTTTAGTCGATCCCATTGGGTTATTATATTTGCAGAACCGTCTAATTCGAGAAGCTCCGATTTTAGAAAAGTTGTCATTTGCTGTTTAAAACCCTCATCTTGCAAGAGTAAATCATTGAATTTCCAATAAGGTGCAGAGGGTTCTGATTTGCTTGTTGTGATTGCTATGGCCACTGAAAGGTGATCCGAAAATGTCGGATGGTGTCACCTTGTTTAATAATGACGTGATATCGTTTGATATATAAAAACGATCTAGTCGCGATGCAGAGGTTGGTTTGGATGTTGAAAAATACGTGAAACCTTTTCGGTCTTTGTTAATTAATGGCCAACAATCAGACAAGTTGTGTTTGCAAATAACATTTCTTAGATGATCAGAAATCTGTAGACTTCTTTCTATTGATCCATCTCGGTCTAATCTGGGGTTAAGTGTGCAATTGAAATCTCCCCCAATAATTATATTTTCTTTGTCATCCGCAGTTGATAGAAATGATTCTAGACTGGATATTACGCTGTTTGCGATATTGACATTATTTGGTACGTAAATGCATAACACTTGGATATGCAGTTTACCATTAGATAATAAAGTTCTTTGTAAATATGATTCCATTAAAACTTCGTGTTCAATTATCTTTAAGTTGGAGCTTTTTTTTATTGCTACCAATGTACCACTGTATTCAACAGTTCGAAGATTAACTAAAAGAGTATGTGTGTCACAGCTAAAGTTAGATGGTATGTTAGTTATGTTGGCTTCTTGTACCAAAAGGACATCGGGTGACTTAAAATTTAAGAAGGTTAATAATTCGTTCCATTTGTGTTCTGTTTTAAGCTTTTGGCGTTGAGAGTGAAAATGTTAATACATTTTTTCCATATTGATAAATATGTTTAGAAACTACTTAATATACTTTCAACTGAAGATGTTCTTTCCATTGATGAGCTTTTATAGGATTCGGGGTGTTGACAAATTATTCTCTTTGCAAAATTCTCTGTTTAATGTATTAACAAGCCGCTTACACCTTTCTTTCACTGCTCTTTGTGAGAAGACGGTTATTACTTTTTTAATAAGATCTATTAGGTTTTGAATGTTGTCGGTATAGTTCTTTGCTACTTGTAGACTGTTATTGCTTCCTTTGACCTTATTTAAAAAATCTGAGAATGTCAAGAAGTCTAAAACGTAGTTATTGTCCTCTGTCCATACATTTATTATTTCTTCATAATTTTCATACGAAGTTAACTAATCCACTTTACGTTTTTTAGTTTTGGAAGTGCTACCAGAATGCTTTTTTGGTTTAGTAAAGGTATTGTCAATTTCATCAGCCTCTTCCATCGCCTCACCTTCTTCTGTGGCAACAGATATATTGCTTTCAGTGTTAGGGAGCACATGGTTTGATTCGGTAACGGTTTCTATGGAACTACAGTTTGTGACACTATCTGTAGGGGGATGAGGTCTTTTATTTGCTTCATTTGTTGCTATTTCTACAACGCAATCCGGGCACAAAGAGTTTGTGCACTTAGAAGCAATTTGCCCAACATTATTGCACATAAAACATTTGATTTTTTCATCTGAAATGAAAATCCGATATTCTTCTTCTTCAAATTCAATCACGATTGAAGGGGGGATGTTGGCTTCTTGTTCTAAATTGGCTGCAATAAACACTTGTCGTCTAAAGCTATATACATGTTGATATTCATCTAAGCCAATACCTGCCCCTATAAAGGACAACGGAGACACTAATTGTAAATTATTCCTTTTTAATTCGTTTTCAAGCACATAATGTGGAATACACGGTGAAACATTTGATAGCGTAATTCTTTTAGCCGGTAAAATAAGTTTCCTTGCTGGCACAAAACGTCTCCAATGTTTACACCTCCTCATTATCAATAAATTTATGAACAAAATCTTTATTAGAAAGATAAATACAGATTCTATTGTTGCTCATTCTAGATGCAAACAGTATATTTTTCGCTTTAACTACTTTTCCGGTTGCTAGTACATAATCTTTAACAGTCAGTCCTTCGATTGATGGGTATATAATCGCTTGATCCTTTTTTGGAAATGATGATATTGATGCAACATTTGAAAAGGATTTTTTATTTGTGTTTACTGTAGATACCGTTGTTTGTTGTCTTATCTGGGATCCCTGTGATCAGGAGTCTCAGTGACAGGTAAGGGTGGATTAAACATAATTTTATGATACAGGAAATAAAGGAAATGATTTAAGTTAACATTTCTATGAAATATTAAAGGCGAAAAGGTCTCCGCGATATCAATGTACGTATATGTAAATAATGATTAGAATGCAATATT
>JARFJB010000209.1:265000-470000 GCA_036346205.1 Vesta saturnalis | reverse complement strand
TCCCTAAACTTCATTTTGAATGTTAAAACTGAACTTCAAAATCGACTGCCTGGCAGATGAATCTGTCGTGCAGGTCCAAGTGATGGTGCACTCTTGAACTGGCCTCCAAGATCTTCGGACATCAGCCTCTGTGATTTTTTCTCGTGAGGATACATCAATCATAAAGTGTATACACCACCAGAAAGCATACCTGAGATCCAACAACGGATTACCAGAGCTATCGAAACAATCGACCTGAACACTCTTAACAATGTATGGCAAGAGCTTGATTACACGCTTAACATCTGTCGTATCACAAGGGGTTCATTTATAGTTCTTGGCACCTGGGATGAAACTTTTTGAGTTTTTCTTAAAATGCAACCATTTTATTTTTTTGTATGAGAAATAAAACTAGATTTATGTGCACTTGAAATCATGAACATCATTTGTAATAACCTGTATATATATATATATATATATATATATATATATATATATATATATATATATATATATATATATTGTGTGTGTATGTGTGTGTGTTTACTGTGTTCATTTTAAAACTTACCACCCCCTATAATTCAAAAGCAACAAAACATTCATTAATCGCCGGGACACGTCAATTTTTATTTTAGGGGGGAACACTTTGACAGTCATGGGGACTTGACATGTTGATCCCTGTAACTTCTAGCAACCCCAATTTTAAACTCTCAAATCCAACTACCCCAGTTGTTATACATCATTTGAAAGCCCCTTTCATTATCAACACACCAGTGTATTCCTTTTGAAAATTGGGTGAGATTTGAAAAAGTTGTGGGCCAAAAACCACTCCGTTGACAAAAACTTTATTTATTTTATTTATTTTCTTTAATAGCTAGTGTATGGTTTAAATCAAAAAAATCAAAAAATGTATTCAAAGAAAAACAATACAAACGTATGTCATTTTATGTATTGTCCAAAATGTTCACCATTTCTTTCCAAACAATGAAAAAGACGTTGATGAAATTCCTCGCGCACTTTTTGAAAAGTTTCTAATCTGATAGCCCTACACGCAGCTGTTATACGATTTTTTAAATCTTGAATGTTTAGTGGTACTGTTTTGTGAACTACTGATTTGAGATAACTCCAAAGAAAAAAGTCATTTGGACTCAGATCACAAGATCTTGGTAGTCATTGTACTGTCCTTCTTCTTCCTATCCACCTGAATGTGATATTCAACCAATCACGAACAGGTCTTGCGTAGTGCGCAGGTGGTCCATCTTGTTGAAAGTGTATTAGGTCTTCTTGTAGTAAAGGATTTTCGTGCTGATCTATTTGATTTTCTAAAGATTCAGTGATCAGTACGTCAACTGTGTCCCGAAGCATATCTAGGTACACCTCCTCGGTAAGAGAACCATTTATAAATAAGGAACCTATTATGGTGTTGCTTAAAATCCCTGCCCAAACATTTATTTTCTGGGGGTATTGCGTATGATCTTCCCGGAATAGATGAGGATTTTCATCTGACCAGTAACCACAATTTTGCTTGTTCACTTGATCATTTGGGAAAAAAGTACACTCATCGGAGAAGCAAATATTTTTCGTAGATTAGGTGATATATTAATCCGTTCTGACATTATTTCGCAAAATTGAATTCTTCGATCCGGGTCATCTTCGTACAGTTCTTGAAGTATTTGCAATTTATAGAGATGGAATTTTGTAACTTATGTATTGAGCCAATCGATATTCCAATTTGTTGTGAAACTTTTCTAATGGAAGTAGTTGGGTCTGCCTCAAAATGACCCAATCTGAGCTGCTTGATTTAATACTCTAGATGTTTGGCATTGCCTACTGATCCGGATTCTTTAAACTTTTTCACAAGCACATAAACGTGCGAAAGATTTTTATGCGGATGCCCATCGTTAAATGTTTGCGCTGTCTTTCCGCTAATTCATTTTTTGCACCATAGATGAAAATCATTTCAACTCTTTGTCTTTTCTTTGTAAAATAAACTATTTTATCTTAAATAATAGCACAATAGTAAAATTGGGTTTTACAACCTTCAAACTACAACAAACAATAGGTTACTTCAGTTTTGATGTTTATCAAATACGCAAGTAAATGACATCACACTCTGTGGTTCTGTCAACTGAGTGACCTTTGACTCAGTTGGCATTCAAAAATGTTTTTTGACGTACCATTAAAAAGGATACAAGTGAAGAATAAGTTTGATTTTCTACAATAAATATTTTTTTTCAATGTTGACGTTCATTAAATACGTAAGAAAATATCTATTTAAACCATACATTAACTATTACAGAAAATAAATAAAATAAATAAAGTTTTTGTCAACCGAGTGGTTTTTGGCCCATAACTTTTTCAAATGTCAGCTAATTTTCAAAATGGTGTGTTGATAATGAAAGAGGCTTTCAAATGATGTATAACAACTGGGGTAGTTGCGTTTGAGATTTTAAAATTGGGATTGCTAGGGGTTACAGGGTTGAACAATCAAGACCCCTTGACTGTCAAAAATGATCCCGGCGATTATTGAATGTTTTATTGTGTTTGACTTACAGGGGGTAGTAAGTTTTAAAATGAACACAGTATATATATATATATATATATATATATATATATATATATATATATATATAATTTGGATATATCTAAATTGCTTTCACTAGTTAGTGTATTAATGTAAAATATAAGTGACTTCATAGTTAACAATTAAAAAGATATATTATACTGCTTTTCCTTGTGGTTAAAATTTAGATGTAGTAATTTTGTACATTAATATCTTTAATGGTATGTGTCTCCGAGGAAAGATAAAAGTTTGAGTTTGGCTAATCTAATACAATTTGTGTGTTATAAAATGGTAGTTAACGAAAGTCTGTTTATTGACATTTTTCAAATTTTATATATCAGATTAATAAGAACATAAAACACGAGTTTATATCACGATGGTGTTATGGTATGTGTATGTATTAACTAATTTATTAAGCACTACTATCAAAGTAAAAGTATAGTCACTTCACTTATTTTAAAAAATTAATGAGACCGAATTGACTAAAATTTTTGCTATTTAAAAATTGTTGTTAAAATGTGTAAAATGTTTAATTGGCGCAGTTTTAAAACTGTTGAATTTTATTTACAAAAAGGTACTACAAATCGTATCATTTTTCAACACGCTCGAATTTAAAACTTCATAAATATTTTATTTTCCAATGAAAATCAATAAAATTCGAGAATTAGGTACTTCTATTCTTTCTGAACCTATTACCAAAAAAATTCTAACAAAAATCGTTTTCATTTGCTTGTAAATAGCTCAAATAAGCAAACATGACCAAGTTTCACTACGTGAAGTAAGAAACCTTTTTTTGTCATAACCTTAAGGAATTGCCTGAATAACATAAATGTAAAAATACTTTCTTAAAATTTACTAGTGACTATACGATTATGCGGTTTTGAAAAATGTGCTGTTATTGAATAAGAATGGGAAACCGCAACCATTTTTATTCTAGGTTAGCGCGTGAATGAAAAATTTGTAGACGTTTGTACTTTCAATTTAAGTCAATATATTATTTGTTAGTGAGCCAAAAATATTATGTTAGTGAGGATACATAAACTCATATATATATATATATATATATATATATATATATATATATATATATATATATATATATAATATATACATTTTTTCGTTAATATTATAGGGTATATAAACGGTAAGATACAAAAAACTAAGATACGTGTCCCGTTCTCTTTTTAGTGTTTAGTTTAATGGCGCAATCGGATCTACGCTAACTAAATTGGTTTCGAAGATACAGAGTGATTCTCAAAATCTGCCGGTTTTATTATCTCTTATGACTCGGTTATTTATGGAGATAAAAAAGCTTTGGATACGAAAGTTTTATGACTTTTACGTTGAATCCAGTGGCGTTCTTAAAAAATATAGATGTTTGATTTTTGAGATATTATCAAAATTAGCATTTTCTTAAATGGGACACCCTGTATCTGATAATCTCAAAAAATTGCATTTTTTCTTGAGATTGCAACAATATAGGTATAACACTTAATATTTTGCATTGTCCTAAATAGCTAAAATACTAAAAAAACATTTTTTTTAGTTGGCCATTAATTGAATGTTTTAAGCAATTGTTTTTGTTTGTTTACATGTCATAAAATTCAGTAACAATTATGTAGCGGTTTTCTTATTTCGTTTCCGATTACATTTTTTAAAAAAGGTGATTAAAATGAATAATTTTCAAAATTATGGAAAATTAAATATGCTTGAGTGCTACATTGAGAGTAATAAAAATAAAGACGCAGCTTTAGACTTATATTTTAAGCGTTATCCGGAACGACTACAGCCAGAACAACAAATATTTGAAAGATTATATCACAATTTAAGTGAGTATGGATCATTTGGAAAACCAAGAAGTAAGATTTACAATAAGGCAAATAGAGAAAGAGATGAAATAAATACATTAGCTTGTGTTGCTGCTGATCTGACGATATCTAGCAGAAATATTGAGAAAGATATTGGCACATGTAAATCTAAAGTTTTAAAAACGTTAAGAAAGCATAAGTATAAACCATATAAAATAAGAAAGGTCAAACATAAATCCTCATCAGACGGTCGCCAGGATACAACAAGGACGGTTTGGGTTCCATGTATGGGTGGCGCTATATCAAAACAGAGTTCTTAACTACAGAATTTTTAATAAAAATTTGAATGCTCAAGGATACATCCAAATTTTTGAAGAATGTGTAATAATGGAGTTGGATAACATGCCATTAGCTGCAAGAAATAATGTTTATTTACAACAAGACGGTGCTCCAGCACATAATAGCCACATGGTAAGGGACTTACTAAATGTCAATTTTGGCGAAAATTGGCTTGGTACATATGGACCAAACAGATGGCCTCCGCGTTCCCCCGACCTGACGCCACTCGACTTTTATTTTTGGGGATCTATCAAAAATGAAGTCTATAAAACCCGAAGTAATACTGTAGAAGAAAATTTTATTAATTGCGTTTGAATAGTGCCAAATATTCAAATCTATAATGCCACTCGTTCAGTTACAAGCAGAGCCCAAAAATGCGTCGAGCAGAATGGAAGACAATTTGAGCACCTTTTGTGATTAACCACCTATGCTAATTGTTTTATATAAGTATTTGAAATAATTACTGTTGAGTTGATATAAATCTTTTCTTGTTTTTGTAGTTGTTGTTTTAGTTTATTAATGTTTTATTATTGTTATTGTCTGCAATTTTATTATATGCCTATTATAAAATAAAGAATTGATTAAATCCATGGCCAACTAAACAAAAATGTTTTTTTAGTATTTTAGCTATTTAGGACAATGCAAAATATTAAGTGTTATATATTGTTGCAACCTCAAGAAAAATGCAATTTTTGAGATTATCAGATACAGGGTGTCCCATTTAAAAAAATGCTAATTTTGATAATATCTCAAAAATCAAACATCTATATTTTTTAAGAACGCCACTGGATTCAACGTAAAAGTCATAAAACTTTCGTATCCAAACCTTTTTATCTCCATAAATAACCGAGTCATAAGAGATAATAAAAACCGTCAGATTTTGAGAATCACTCTGTATCTTCGAAACCAATTTAGTTAGCGTAGATCCGATTGCGCCATTAAACTAAA
Source organism: Vesta saturnalis (assembly GCA_036346205.1). Classification (NCBI taxonomy): domain Eukaryota; kingdom Metazoa; phylum Arthropoda; class Insecta; order Coleoptera; family Lampyridae; genus Vesta; species Vesta saturnalis. The sequence continues at coordinate 464,363 of JARFJB010000209.1, read as the reverse complement.
CACTAAAAAAGATAACGGGACACGTATCTTAGTTTTTTTGTATCTTTCACCGTTTAGCCTATACCCTATAATATTAACGAAAAACGAAAAACCACCCTCTATATATATATATATATATATATATATATATATATATATATATATATATATACACATACCGGGTGTAAATAATAGGGGCCACCCCTGTAACTTTTGAACGGGTCGTTAGATTTTGTTAAAATTTTGGTGGGTTATATTAGTGCTAGTTTTGCATTTTTTACATAAAAACAACAATATGGCCGACTTCCGGTTTCACCGGAAATGACACAAAAGCTGAAAATTTAAATGGAGCACCCTGTATATTTTTACATATTTGGATTCTATGGCTTCAAATACATAAACTTGTCAAATGTCATCTTAGGTTAACGTTAATAATAGGAGACTTAACGCCAAACTAGGGAAAAACCTAAGCGAATAAGAAAACAAAATAGGACGGTATGTATATGACGACAGAAACGATAGAGGACACACATTGATGAACTAACTGGAAGAGAAACAACTATTTGCACTGAATTCCTTCTTTAACAAAAAACTGCAAATAAAAAGACACATGTATGACATCAGCGCTTTTAGTTTAGCACGTGATCTGGTTGTACTGTCTTTGTTTTACTTATTATAAGTCAGATCCGCGATAATACTTTATATATATATATATATATATATATATATATATATATATATATATATATATATGTTTTATTTAGATTTACAATATTCATGATAATAAGACAATTTCAAACTTTTAAACGTAAAATAATTAACTTTGAACGTCTTCTCTTTGTCAAGAATTTATTATATTATATTATATTTAAATTCTTGACAGACAAAGACGATTAAACTTTTTATTAATATATAATATATATATATATATATATATATATATATATATATATATATATATATAGAAAGAAAATTATCGGGTCTGACTTAAAATAAGTAAAACAAAGACAGTACAATCAGTCACGTGCTAAGTGAGATAGAATACACAACAAACTGAAAGCGCTGATCCCATACATGTGTCTTTTGAGTAGGCTAGTATCAACACATTTAATTGCTGCTACCAACGAGAATTGAAAATCAGTCTTTTTGCAAGTCCGACACAATACTCATGTATTCCACTGAAGAAAAAATACAGATTATTAAGCGGTATTATTCAGGAAGCACTACACAAGAAATACTGGGCAGGTTTGCTTTTTCCTTTGAAAACAGGCCAATTCCATCAGAAAGTACGATTATGGGTACTGTTTGTAAATTTGAAAGATGTGGATATTTAAATAATTGTAGAAAATCCGGTAGCGTTGATGGCAATGATTCCAGGTCGTAACTTAAACGAAGAGCGCGACCTCTAAGAAATTGCAGTGTGTAGTTTAGCAGAAACTAATTTCCCGTGCCATAGTACAAAAATTGCTGAAGAAATGAATATTGAACCAAGAATAGTTCCCAATATTTTGAGAAGGAATAAATACCGTTGCTATAAGTTGCAAATTACACAACAAATTTTTCCAGAAGATCATCAAAGCGTATGTAATATGGAAGATGTGATGAATCGGGATAATGACAATGAAAGATTTATTGAAAATATTTTGTTTACCGACGAGTGTTCTTTTAACTAACATGGCTATCACAACCCGTCTGTAGCTGTTGGTTGCTCTCGGGAAAACATACACATTAGTATTCCTTACCGGACACAATACCCTAAAAAGTTAATGTGTGGGCATGAATTTTAGGCAATTCCATCATTGGTGCATTTTTTCCAACAGAAACTTGAATGCGGACAAATATTTAGAACTGTTGAGAAACCAGACAGTTCCAGCTGTTCAACGCCTCAATATAAATTTTGATGAGATTTGGTATCAAGAAGATGGCTGTCCTGCTCATACTGGAGTAAGAGTTCAACAATTTTTGGAAACTACGTTCACTAACCGTATTATTAGTGGAAAAGGTACTATTAAATATCCTTCTCGCTCACCTGATATCGCGTCGAACGACTTTTTTGTTTGGGGATACGTATCCCAGCAAATTTATGGGCACAGGCATGAACGTGCTAACGAACTATTAGAAAACACCCGAACTGAATTCTATCACATATTGGGTTACTGCCTTGCGCAAGGTGGAGGTCTTTTGAAAATCTTATAGAGTTTTGAAAAAAGTGTATTCTGTTCATTTTTAAAAATAGTTGGTTTTTCAATAAGAATTATAATGCTAAAGTTAAACCTTAAACTTAATTTATGTTATCAATGTAATTGTTAATGTTCTTGTTTGTAGCTCTCGTAGGTTTCTTCTTGGTTCTTCTTACGTGTAGTAATCGAACCATGCCATAAATTGGCAATTGCAATAAACTTTGATGCTTGAGGTATTATCATTTAATGTTTAAATGTAAAATATTTGCTTAATAGTTTCAAAGAACACGCGACTTTTCAACATCATCTTAATTGCTTTGGTTTCGTTAGAAATGTTGAAGCTGGAATGAAGGAGACTTAAGTAGTTCATATTTTCTGCCTACATGCAAATATGTGCAAGTGGCAACATCGGTAAAGTTATGTCTCTCTCACGCTCTTATAATGCTTATTGGGTTTCTTTCTAGCGTATTATAAGTCAGACCCGCAACAATGTTTTTCCATACCTGTATATATAGAACGTCAACAAATTAAACCTTAATTAAATAACTTTATGGTTAATTTTTTACCTAATATGATATCTTATAAAGAAATATCTCAATTATATGGACATATTACATGTAAAAAAATGAAAATAATTGCAGATAATTACAAAAAAACTAGCAAAATCTGAAAATAAAAAGATTTTTCTACTAAAATGTCGATCTAAGAAATTTGTTCCTAATTTCATTAAATTTTCATCAAGCAAATATAGAAAGTTGAAGAACAATCCAATTGTCAAGAAAACTAAATTCAAGTTCTATTTTAAAACGTTAAGTATTACTATTTCAACTACATTCACAAAAATTAAAGAATTAAAAAATAAGATTGGACATAAATTTAGAAATTTTAAAAAATGATGTTACAGTGGAAATTTACCCTAGTTTTATAACTTCCCAAAAAATCGATATATTAACACCTTCAACAAAATTAAAAATATTCATATAAGAAAATGAAGTTACTCACACCAAAAACAACAACAAAAATAATGTTTAAACAAAGATTGGATAAAAAACTATACAAAAAATCAAATACCTACAGAAAGTTTATACTGCTTAAGCTTAGGAGAACAGTTTCACTACCCTCTTTTAGAAAAACAAAACGTACCTAAGACAATTCCAAATATAGAATCATGCATTGAAGAAATTTAAAAAAAGAAAATATTCGTAACGAATGATAATTTAAAACGAATTACTGTATTTCTAAATAAAAAAGAATATGAAGATAAAGCAAAATTACATTTAGAAGATCAATTTACTTATTAAAAAATTGATTAAAACCAGTTAAATAAATTAAACAAGGATACAATTAAAAATTATTATTAATTTTATTAAATACATAAATAAAAAGTTTACCTCGAGTAGGATTCGAACCTACGACTTGTACTTTGCTAGAGTACCGCGCTACCAACTGCGCCACCAAGGTTCAAGCCCCAATCGATGCAAATTTTGTCTTTATGTATGTAGATACAATTAACTTATTAGAAATCTTGTTTGATGAAGGAAATATTACTGAAAAGGAAATGAACACCTTAAAAATAAAATATCCTGTATTACCAAGAAAATATTTCCTAGCTAATTGTTTCATGCATAAATTCTACATATTTTATATCAAAGTTCGTTTCATGCATAATTAGCTAAAGTTTGAAGAAAAAAGAATATTCGATCAGAAATTCTATTGAATTTGTTGAAAAAATAAAGAACAAAAAAATTTAGTCAGATCATACACCAAACTCTTTAGATGTTTTGTCTCTATTTACTAACATTCCAAATAAACTTGTTCTCAAAATTCTCTATCAAAGATGGCCTGAAATCCAAAATTAAAGAAAGAACAGTTTTTAGGAGTTGATTTTGTATTGATGCTACTTACTTCCAATTCCAAGAAACATATTATAAACAAACATTTGTCTATGCTATGGGTTCACCTATTTCCGCTACTATTGCTGAATTAGTAAATGAAACTTTAGAAGATGAATGTCTTAAGAAATTATCGTTTTCACCTTCTTTCTACTTTCGACATGTTGATGACGTTCTATTAACTTATAAGGAACAAGATTTAGGAGAACTATTACACGTTTTCAATAATTTCGTCCCCAAAATTAAGTTTACTCTAGATACTTTATTAATAAAACAACAAAATTTTTTAATTACAAACGGGTATCATGAACCAACACATAGTTGACTTAAATTACAATTCATCACGCCCTATTCAAAAAAAATCTAACATTATTACCAACACTGTTTTCAAATGCTTAAAGATTTCCAACCCTAATATGTAAATGAAAATTTAAAAACTATTATTTCCGTATTTAACAATAACCATCCCAAATATTTTATTAAAAGAATTACAGAAAAACAAACAAAATTGTTATATAATGAAAAATATGAAAAAATAATTGAAAATTCTATATTTAAATATATCCCGATTCCGTTTGTAAATAAAAACAGTTTATCATTTAAATTTTTAATTAAATTCAATTTCAAACCGGCATACTTACCTTTCAATAAAGGAACAAAATTATATTCTTGTTTAAACTCAAAAATTAATAAAGAACATGATACCAATACTATTTATCAAATTGCATGTAAAAATTGCAAGTTAGTATACATCGGAATCTCTTTACAACCATTAAAAAACAGAATAATACAACACAAATCAGACGTAAAAGTAAAACCAATGAGCAAAGCTTTGGCAAAACATGTGCATGATTTTGATTACAACAATACCAAAATTTTAGATATTGAATATAACCACAAAAAACCAAAAGGGATATTGATTATTTACCCAAAATTTATAATCATATTTTAGAAAATGATAACAACTTGTTGTCATAATATTTCAGGTATCTCATTCATATTTTTCGTTATAATATTCTGTCAAATTGTACTCTATGTCATTTTATAGCCACAGAAGAAAGTCTCAAACGAGACTGAAATATATGGATAAATAATAAGTATAATTTTATTTACGGTAAACCAATATATATATATATATATATATATATATATATATATATATATATATATATATATAATATATATGAATGCGTAATTTCTAAAAATCTAACAAATACACTAATTTCTCGAAAAGTATTGAAGTTAGGTAAAGGGAACCCAAATACAGTTCGAACTATTGTCAAAATACTATTCCATTCCGATAAAAATTTCTTGGGCGTTGTATTTAAAATAACAAAGATATTTAACTTTGAAGTTTGTTAACTTTACGCGTTATTCTTTGTATTTTATAAATTATGATTTGAAACAATAAACAACAGAATACGTACTTACAAATATCCTTATTACGATGACCTAGATAAGATTGTCTCATCTTTCTGAATCGAAAAATACTTGAATTTTTGACAACCCTACATTTTCAAAAATGTTAAATATTTCGGAAACTGTAAGGTTTAGGTATAGGGAACTCTAATGAAAGTCCACCTTATTTTACACCTTATTTAAAAAAATTAAAAAGGAGGGTATTCCATTTAAAATAATATAACTTTGATAAGTAACAAGTTTGTAGATCACCCTGTATAAATCAAACTAATTTTAGATTGTAGTCCTAGAAGGCTTACATATTCTCGCCCAAACAGATTTTGAAAAAATTCAGTCGTTTGGGTGCTAGAGACCGACGCGTTGGTGGTGGCCCACCCTGTACAATGTATATATATATATATATATATATATATATATATATATATATATATATATATATATAGGGTGTCCCAAATAGAGTAGGATAGTATGGGTATCTTTCTTATTATTCAAGATAGAGATTTGGTTAAATGGGCAGGATTGTGACATTTTTTGGGCCGAGTTCGATTGCATTGAGAAACATTTCAATTTTCGAACAATTTCGAAATTATTTAAAAAAAAAAAATCGCCGATTTCTAAAAACTCAAATATCTCCGTAATTATAAAAGATATGAAAAAAAGTTTCAGATCAAAGTTACTTATTTCTATAAGGCACACTTAAAAATGATGTCAAAATAAAATTCAAGATGACAGTTTCCAAGATATTAATAGCAACTTTCTTATTTTAAATATTGGATTTTTACACAATTAAATGGGATTTTTTTTCTCTTTTCAACGATGTATAACAACCTACGTACGAATAAAATATTAAGGGAAATATTATTTATTAAACAAATTAAACACAACGATACACCGTGATATTAGTAAATGCTAAAATCATAAAGCATTACAATAAATGTTCAAAGTGCTGGCCGTTTTCATGTGCTCACAATTTATACCATTTTACAACACTGTTAGTAACTGTTCGCAACGTATTTTGATTAACGCCGTTAAAGGCCGCCAACACTCCTTCACGTAGTTCTTCTGCATTATTGTAATGATGACCACTGATTAAGTGCATTGGTGGCAATTACTCTGTTATCAAAACGGTGATTTAAATATCGGATAACATTGCCAGCATTATGTGCGGGAGCGCCATCCTGCTGATACCATATTTGAAAATTTTGTGCCAAAGGTAGATCATCTAATAAATCTTCAATATGTTTGCAGAATTTCCATATAACGCTGAGCTGTTAAGGTTCCATAAAAAATTATAGGATCAACTAAACAATTTCCCAATATGCCACAAAAAACATTAAAGCCGAAATGAACCTGGTTGCGCCATGGACCCACTATGTGTGGATTTTCCTGTGCCCAATTGGAGAAGTAGGATTCGTCGATCCATAAAACTTGATTTATAAAATCACCATTTTCTGCAATTTTATTTAAAAACCATCTACAAAGTGCTGTTCTACGGATATTATCATTTGGTCGCAAAGTCTGCGTAATGTGTAATTTATATGCGTAGAAATTATGTTTTTTTAAAAGTCTCGATGATTCAGTCTTAGACACATTAACTTCAATTAGCTTCAATCTCTCGAATCAAAATATTCGGATTTACTTGCACACAAACTAAAGTTAATTCCTCCTCTTCAGTAACCACGTTTATGTTCTTATTGGGCTTCTTAAACCATCTATAATGCTGTATATTTGAATCCAATCTTGCAAATATTTTCATGTTCGGTTGCCTACGCTCTGGAAAATTTGTTAGATATTCTTGAGCAGCAAGACAGGAGTTTTTGTAGCACTTATGTATGCATAAAACATATCGTATTGTTCATCTACTGAAAAGGTCGCCATTGGAAATAATTAAAGAAAAAACAATTATTATAAATTTATCACTTAATAATACAACACAGCAATATTAATTATTTACACAATCAATAAACTAATACAACTTGACAGTTAGTCGTATTATAATAAATTTTGTTTTATTGTTAATCATGGCTACTTGATTTAAATTGAAAATAATTAATATTTCCCATAATTTTTTATTCGTACATAGGTTTTTATACATCGTTGAAAAGAGAAAAATCCCATTTAATTGTGTAAAAATCCAATATAGCAGTTGCTATTAATATCTTGGAAACCGCCACCTTGAATTTGATTTTGACATCATTTTTAAGTATGCCTCATCGAAGTAAATAACTTTGATGTGAAATGGCACAATATTGCCCATTTAACCAAATCTCTATCTTTAATAATAAGAAATATACCCGTACTATCCTACTCTATTTGAGACACCCTGTATATATATATATATATATATATATATATATATACATTATTGTGGGAGCTTCTTTTTATTTAACACTAGCTTACACGTGTTAGGTAATATTCCCGTGTCGTCTCGTGTGCTGAGGTTATTGTAACATATTTCTATCTCTTTGCTATGCTTATTATTCTGTAGGATAGACAATCAACACATCAACTACTATATCATTCCTAGCGCAACAGGGATAGAGTGCATCACATAATATCTAACTTCAGGATACACTGTGTTGATCATCTGCCCAAAATAATGATAAGAAACCTAATAGAAATAGATAAGAACACACAATATTGCTCAACACGTGAAGGAGGGTGAATCAAATATGGACCGGACTTTTGTTTTAGAACATTTATTTGTACAGTAATTAAAATTTTGAATACACCTTATGTTTCTACATAATCTCCTCTTCTATTCAAACATTTTTCCCACCGAATCAAAAATTTTTTAATTCCGCCACCAAAGAATGAATCTGGTCGCGTCTGTATCCAATTCCGCCCGAATGTTTCTACACCTTCGTCGTCATCAAAGTGATGACCTCCCAGTTCTTATTTTCCAATTATTTATGTCAATTTTTCTTGGGATAATGAAGCTGTGTGTGAACCAGCGGTGTCATGGAGCAGAATCCCACTTCGAATAGACATATCTTGCCTTTTTCATCGATAGGCCAGTTTTACTTCGTCAATCAGTTGGCAGTAGTACGCCGTCACGGAGAAAAGCAACGAGCAATATACCTCTGCAATCCCAAAAAATCGTTGCAAGGGCTTTCCCAGCAGAAAGTCGGGTCTTGGCTTTCCACTCCACGCTTGCCTGTTTAGACTCCGGGGTATAATGATGCACCCACGCCTCATCACAGGACAATGTTCCTGAAGAAACCATTTCCTTTGTTCGATATCGTGCTAAAAGGCTTTCCACACGAGCCGGTTTGCTTTATGATCCTCCGTTAAGAGGCGAGGAACCCACCTTGCCGATACTTTTCGGCAACCCAAATTATCTGAAATGATTGATTGGGCACTCCCATACGATATTTCGACGTGTGTAGCAATTTCCCATATTGTAAGGCGACGCCCTCCTTCAATCATCTCACGGATAGCAAGAATATTCGTCTCACTGGTGTTTCTCCGCGGTAGGCGTGCATGGGTCTCATTTTGCACTGACACTTGGTCACCGGAAATTATTTTGTGCCAGCCGTAGCAAGCGTTTTTTGCGAACTGTGCGGTTAATCGACGCAAAATTTTGGCAGGTTTTACGCGTTTCCGCGACAAAAATTTAATAATGCGTTTCTCAGACATGGTGCTACTAACAGCCAATCTGCCGAACCGATTTACTCCCCTCCACTTAACATCCCCACCCAACATATATCACTTCACCTAGTAAGCGTTAAAAAGCAAAGTCCGGTTAATATTTGATTCGGCCTCGTATTAAGTAAAACAAGCTTCAAGGCATGTGTAAACAAAAAAGTGACTTCAACGAACTAACAAAAAAAAAAACAGGGCAGAGAAATTGGGGAAGATAAAAACCACCAATACACAAGACAAGTCATCCATTTAATTCGAATAATCCGAAGTAGAACGATAAAATAATGACCTGATTATGGAAAATAAAATTTTATCGAAACCTCGTTAATCAACGAAGGTTCTTATAAGACCCACATTATACCTAAGATTTTATCATTTCGCTGTTAATATCACAAATCACCCTAGTATGACTTCATGGGATTTACAATCCTCAACTTGAGCCAGTTTTAACCGCACAGAACAAACATAATTTTTGAAGTACTAATTAGTCTTTAACAAGTTCTTAAATATTAAAGTACTACTTTTTATATTTTATAACATTTCGTGGTTAATATGACGATACACAACTTAAAGTCCCCGATTGAAGTTAATTTTGATCATAGAGAAGAAATAATTTTTAGAGTATTAATTAGTCTTCAATAAGTTCTTAAATGTACATATATTATTTTTACATTTTGTAACATTTCGCTGTTAATATGAGGAATTGACGTAGTAAATAAATTTAAGGACATTAGACTTTTATGAAGTTCTTAATTATTCATGCATTATTTTTTATATTTTCTAACCATTTGCCGTTAATATAGGGAATTCATTTACTATGATGTCACAAGACATAAAATGTTTGATCTAACAAAACAAATAATCTTTGACAGGTTCTTAAAGATTCATGAATTATTTTGTATATTTCACTGTTAATATCAGGAAAAACACTTAAAATTTAATAAAACGTAAGTTCTTCTATCGCACAGAGCGGAAAAAATTAATCGGTAATTACTGCTATATATTAAAGTAATTTAAATCCAATTTGATTTTATACCTTCTTCCAATGCGTGATTTCAGTATCACAATTTATTTACTTGATATGTATGTCTTATTAGTTGATATATTATTTTGTAAAATAATTATATTTTCTCAATAATATCTAAATACAACGTGTCCAAGATAAGGATGAACAGCATGGGGATCTTGAAAACGGTAAGAGATACGAAGGCGATTAAATTAGAGAAAAGTTGTACAATTTAGGGCATTTTCACATGTAGTTTGCAAAAGTTCATTATTGTTTATCGTTTCCGATATTTAAAACAAAATGTAATTTTTGGGTTTTTCTTTTTTCGTAATTTCGTCGTTTATTTCAAAAAAATTTTAAAAACGAAAGGTACTTTTTCATTGTCACTTTTTGAATTCTATTAGATGGCGTTTTCGAATTTTTTATTCGACGTTTCGTCTCCGAGAAACTATCATCAACTTTATTTTTTTATATCGCCGCAACCAACAAAACACCATGTATTCGATAGTATTTTTTATTACGAATTTAACCATGTATTACACATTATGGTTTTGAAGCTAAATTCGGATTAATGTTAGTATTTGACAATATTTTTTTATGTAAAAATTTAACAACTCCAATCTATTAAACCTATTTAATTAAAGTTAAATAATTACAATAACTGTTCAAATAGGTTGCCGTTATTTTCTAGACACAGGTAAGTTCTCTTTGCTGAAGAATTTAAAGCACGGTCTAGCAGTTCTGGCGAAATTGTATTAACTGCTGCCATAACTGATACTAACAACTGCTCTTCATTGTCAAAACTCCCAGTTGGTATTTCAGGTAACCCCACAGAAAAAATCCAACGGAATTAAATCGGGCGATCGGGCTGGCCAAGCTACTGCACTGTAAGTTCCAATCCATTTTCCTGTAAACCGCAATGACAGATAGTTCTGTACATTTCTTGAGTTATGTGCTGGCGCATCATCTTGTTGAAACCAACAGTTGTTAACAAGTGCTAGAGGTAATTCATCCAAGGCATTTTCCAAATCAGTCCTTAGGAAGTTCAAATATCTTTCGGCATTTAAACTGTAGTGGTAAATAAAAGGTCCTATTATCCTTCCTCCCAAAATGCTCATCCACATATTAAATCCCAATCTATGTTGTCTTGATTCTTTTTTGAACAAGGATTTCGTTTTGCTGAATAATGTTTGTTACGTTGGTTGAAAATTCTATTGTTGGTTATCATGCTTTCATCAGACCAAATTATTTTAAAAGGAAAATTTAGATCTTCGTCACATTTTCTAGTGTACCATTCGCAAAAACCTGCTCGCCGCTCCTGATCAGCTGGTCTACGACCGTGACAAACTAGAAATTTATATGGATGAAACTTGTTCTTTTTTTAAATGTGCTGAAGAATTAGCTATACCAGTATGATGTTCAATTTGTATGGTCAATATTTCAGGGTTTTCCACAACTGCTTTTAAACCGGTACTAGCTTTTTCGTTTTTGACGGAATAGAACAGGTTTTGTAAATAAACCAAATTCTATTAAATTAGATTCCAAACGTCTAAAAATGGATTTACCAGGTTGCCCTCGTTCATCATATTTTTCCAAATAATCAGCTCAGTAACTATACAATTTCTGTGGGACAAGATGTAGCATGTCAACATATCGAACTTTACTTCGTTTGTGAAATTGTCTTTCCATAGATACACCTATTGTTTAATTATAATTTATAAATTAACTAAACAAAACCAACAAAACAAGCCACGAACAACACTCTAACGCAATAAAACTAAGTTAAACAGTTTTCAACAAAATGTTAAACAAGCGTTATTTTATCAAAGCCTTCTAATATTAACTGATATATGAAAAATGTAAAAATGAAAATCAATTTTCAGCTTCAAAACCATAATGTAATACATGGTTAAATTCGTAATAAAATACTATCGAATACAGCGTGTTTCGCTGATATACAAAAATAAAGTTGATGATGGTTTTTCGGAGACGAAACATGGAATAAAAAATTTGAAAACGCCATCTAATAGAATTCAAAAATTGACATTTGGTTTTAAAAACCTTTTAAAATAAATGAAGCAATTACGAAAAGTAACCAAAATCGCATTTTGTTTTAAATCTCGTAAACGATATACAATAATGAACTTTTGCAAACTACATTTGAAAATGCCCTAAAGTGTACAACTTTTCTCTAATTTAACCGCCTTCGTATCATCAAAAGATCTATTTTAACATAAGAGTTTTGGGAGTTACGTTCTTGAAAGCCCCAAAATTAACATAGAGGTTTTCCCTTTATGTCGTATAGTTAGAAAATTTAAAAAGTTCAATTAGTTTGACTTTTGATAAAGGCATTAACAAATTATTCACAAAATTAAAACATAGTTATTAACACAGTTTACCAGTCGTTTCACTGTTCTTCTCACTGAAGACTCTAAACAAAGAAAAAGAAAATGCCGTACATCTGCATGATACATTTAAATATACCCAAAAGATGAATAAAAAGTGTAAAATAACAGTATACAATCATACAATAAACTAAAAAAATAAGAATAGAAACTATGGTATAAGAATATAACATAATAATGCAGTGCACAATCACTTGCTATCACTCGCAACATAACACCTGTCTTTTAATACAACGTTTGAATGCTAAGTTAAAAGGCATTAATTCATAATTTTTAAATAATAATAATTAAAACAGTAATTAATGGATTGCTTTCATTTTTAGGTACCTATATGCCAAAGTACACCTTTGCTTAGAGGTTGATGCTGATTTCATCACTTTTTATTATTTAAAAACCGTGTAATAAAGGATAAATGTCACGCTTGTTAACTCCCTCATTCTAAGCGTTATACGCAATATGTTTATAGGATGCTAATTACATTAACACCAATAAATACGAAAAGATCGACTTTTTCTTAATTTATATGATTGCTAACCATGGGATAGAATTAAATATTTCGTTGTACCAGGATATCGTCTAACTTCACGCAGAGGTAACATGGAAAGAGAATTGAACGCGCAACCTTGAGAAATCGCAATTTATATAGTGGGGCAAAATGGTTTCATGTATTAATTTCATGCATTTCTAAGTAATATTACATAATAAATACATTTATATACAATCATCGCTATGTTCTTTGCCATCCACCCTCCTCAATGTCCTGAAAATCGTTATCGTCATCATCGTTGTCGACGCCTAAATTTATAACTAACGGTTCTATGGCGACGTATATTTAATTTTCCTTTTCTCTGTACATATCTTCGACTTTCTTGGCATGATCGACACAATTACTGCAAACTATATTTGGAGCAGTTCGTAAAGTTAACGTGCAAAGTTCCAAAACGTTCTTTATTTTGAACGTTATGTTTTCCTTTGCAACTCTATTCTTGACATAAGTCCATATCAATTCAATTGGATTCAATTCACAGTGGGCTACTGGAAGCCATAACATTTTAAGGCTGTCTCCTCGTAATTCTTTGACAACGTTTTCAAGTAAATATTGTTTCTTATACATATGAGATAATTGCAAAAGTGAAGCCCTCGCCATTTCGTGAAATGAACTGAATTGGTCTGGTAACGGAACGTTTCGTGTGTTCAACAGTTCAATTATATTTTGTTTTCTCCAGGCGGTTGTTGGATTTGTAAAATCTGGATCCATGATTGTGTGGTACGGTGCATGATCTAGCACAATCACCGATTTTCGGGGATCACTCCTAACACACCGTAACCATTCTTCATAAAGCTGTTTATTCATTTCATCGTGGTAATCAGCCGAACCTTTTTTTCCAACGAAGCATTTGGTACAACCTTGTAAAAATCCGTTTTCGTTACCAATATCCAATATAATCACTCCTAGTCCAGATCCAGAAGGTCGCTGAATCCGTTTATTTCTTGAATTGTCCCTCGGTATTAATCAAAACTCGCGCGGTTTTCTGTACCTTTTAATCGAATGTAAAGATTCCGCCCTTATTCTCTAATTTTTTATAAGTAAAGTTCGTTTCTTTTACTCATCTTTCCAATGTGGTGGTACATACCTGAGCAAAACCAGGGCACTCGTCTATCAGCTCGACTACGGTTGGAAATCTTTTTTCCATATAAAAACTTAAAATTAGAAAATCATCGATATCTACTTTAGGTCTAACACTCCTTGACCTCGCTCCTGACACTGTGCCAGTACTACTTGCCCTACAACCCCTACAACATTTATTTCACTAATCCCCGAGCGTTCCACAATACGCTTTGCAACTTGATTAAGAATAATTGTGTTTACGCCATTTTTTTTCCACTTTGAAGAAAGCTTTTACTTTTAGAACAATCTGTTTAAACCGACATCTTACAAACGCACACGAATGCTTTCCACTGATACGCTTAGTCCCTTTGTTGTAACTGTATTTGTCATTCACATAACGATAATTTCAGATTAAACAAACAATTATGAAACTTTTAACTGCTCAAGCTTTTTATTCCTTGGATGCATTTTGTGAGCACACTTTTAAGTAAGGTAGAATTAATTTAGGAGTCACTATTTTATATTTTATTCTGTAACTTTGACATGTGTAAATGGATTAACCCCATAATCACACAAATAAACTAAGAAAGCAATTACGCTTATCCTAAATGAATTGTAAAGAACCATAACCTAAAATAACATAATCCACATGACAACACTATTGACATTTTATCATACTGGTGACGTGCAACGCTTTTGGCTTTTCCCGAACTTTACTCCTGTATATATATATATATATATATATATATATATATATATATATATATATATATATAATACACACACAGGTCCGGCAACAAGAGCGGCTTCTTCTATATCTTCCGTTTCATATAAGCTAGGTTAACACAATGGGATAGGGTTATAGTTTAGTTGTGTGCATATTTTAAAATTATTCACGTGTATACAGGTTGTTTATTTAAAGATGACCAAACTATAATAACAAAAATTTAAACGGAATACCTTGTATATTATTACTTTTTTGAATTCTACACATTGTTCCTGACAAATTCTCAATATCCCTATCCCTATCACTAAACATAGCCGTTTTTGAGTAATGTCGATTTATATAAAAAAAATTGAAATTACAGAGATATCTTTGAAAATGTACCTCCTAACCGTTGAAAAATAAAAGTTATCTAATTTATTTCAGAACAAGTACACAGATAGAGCTTTTTTATAATGCAAAGAAAATGTCATAATTGCATACAGGGTGTTTACAATTCACTTGCCAATCAGACATTATTCCAACTAGTAAAAGTTTACTTTTTCAAATAGAACACCCTGTATATTATTCCGTTTTCGGTTTCTACATATTAACCCTTATCAATTCGATATACAATTCCCTATCCCTAAATATAGCCGTTTCCGAATTATTTTCAATTTTTCAAAATGTATAAGATTATCGAAACATTTTTTTAAATCCATGGCCTCGTATAAATAGAAAAAAAACAGTGGAAAACAATGTATTGCAAATTAAAAACGCAACAGAAACTAATACGCTATAATTATTAAAATTATTTCTAAAAATACAAAACTAATAAAATTAAAAAAAAAAGTTTAACGCTAATCGTTAGCGATAATGATTTATAATAATTATTCAAAATGTTGTCCGTTTTCTCGGATGCAGACCTGAAGTCGATCTTTAAAAGATTGTTCAACTCTACGCAACAACTCAGGAGTAATGCTATGAAAAGCCTGTGTTATACGATTACGCATATCTTCGGCAGTGGTTGGTGGTTCCCTATAGACAATACTTTTTATGTATCCCCATAAAAAGAAATCTATTCTTGTCAGATCAGGGGACCTAACTAGCCACCTCACAGGTCCATTTCGCCCAATCCATTTATTTGGAAAGACTCTCTTACATCTGTAAAGTAGTGACCAGGAGCGCCATCATGTTGATACCACATTGTGGCTCTAATATCAAGAGTAATATTTTCTAACAAGCCCGGTAAATCGTTACGCAAAAAGTTAAGGTACTTCTCACCATTCAAGTGTCCATCAAGAATGGACCGATGACATAATCCCCAAAGATGGCACCCCGGACACTTAAAGACCACTTCTGTTGATTATCAACTTGTCTTAATAAATGTGGATTTTCTGAGGAATAGTAATGAAAATTATGTATATTAACAAATCCATTCTTATGAAATGTTGATTCATCTGTCCATAAAATATTATAAAAAAAATTTGGGTTTTAATTAATTTTTTCTCTGGCCACGTTACAAAATCTTACTCGATGATCGAAGTCCGCATCGCTCAATTCTTGGTGTAACTGAATATGATAGGGATGTAAGCGATTCTTCTTTAAAATACGGCCTACTGATCTCTCACTTATACACTTATACCAACCACTTATGTCCTTTTGGCTTCTGTGATGATTCTCTTCGATGTGGAGAAGAACCCTCAATTCATTATCTTCAAATGTAAAAGGTTTAACACGTTCATGTTTGGAGTAATTGGCACATGAAGTTGCAATAAATCTACTCATAACTTTCCGAAACGATCTTGCGTTTGGAGGTCTTCTATCTGCATATCTTTCAGCATAAATTCTGCTGGCCAATAAACAGTTTCTTTCTGCAGAACCCAAGACGAATATCATATCAACTAACTCATTTTGTGTAAAATTCATTTTATACAAATCTTGATTACTAACAATAACACTCGTAAATGGTTAACTACAGTTTTATTTATTTACGTCAAACATTCAATTTTTATAAGAAGCACACTTGATTTTAGAATTTTACTTGAAATTGAAGTAAATATTTCTCAAATTCTTGTTAACATGCAATGCCTCCAGTACAAAAATTGTAATTAGTCTTCTATCATAATACATTAGTTTCTGTTGCGTTTTTTAATGTATAATGGAATTGTTTTATGATGTTCTTTTTTATCTATACGAGGCCATATATTTAAAAATGTCTCAATAATCTTATACATTTTGAAAAATTGAAAATAACTCGGAAACGGCTATATTTAGGGATAGGGAGTTGTATGGCGAACTGATAAGGGTTAATATGCAGAAACCAAAAATGTAATAATATACAGGGTGTTTTATTTGAAAAATTAAACTTTTACTAGTTCGAATAATGGTGGATTAGCAAGTCAATTATAAGCACCCTGTATGCATTTATGTAATTTTCTTCACATTAAAAGAAGCTCTATCTGTGTACTTATTCTTATATAAATTAGATAACTTTTATTTTTCAACAGTTAAGGAGGTACATTTTCAAAGCAAACTCTGTAATTTCAATTTTTTTTTAGAAAAATCGTAATAACTCAAAAACGGTTATGTTTAGGGATAGGAAAATATATTGCGAATTTGTTAGGAACAATGTGTAGAATTCAAAAAAGTAATAATATACAGGGTGTTCCATTTAAATTTTTTTATAATAACTTGGTCCTCTTTAAATAAACAACCTGTATGCGCATGAATAATTTTAAAATATGCACACAACTAAACTATAACTGCATTCCAAATTTTATTAATCTAGCTTATATAAAACGGAAGATATAGAAGAAGGCGCTCTTGTTGACGGACCCTGTATATATATGTACAGGGTGACCCAAACTCGATGGCCAAAACGAAAACAGCTGATTCCTCTGGCCAAAAGGAACAAAAAATTGGTAATACAGGGTGTGTCTGTTGTGATGGTTTCCATCATTTTTTTAAATCACGCTGTATCTTCCAAACTAGAAGAGTTACAAGAAAACACATTAGGAGAAATTTGTAGAAGATGAAATTGCCTTAAAGAATATTGAATTCATTCGAGACAAACTCATCATTCAACATTTTTAATGACATAATGAATTCAGAAATGATTTTTTTTCAAATCCCAAGACAAATTTCCAAGACGAATATTTTTCCAATACAGATGGATTTGATACATGGCCGATAAAGGAAAAACTTCATTTTTTCATAAGCTTCACAACGATATGAAAAAAATTTATGGTTGACGTACTAATTACTGAATTGTTACAGGAATACACCTCAGGAAAAACTTTTAGAGCATAAAATTACCTTCAAAAATATGGTAGAGTAGATGAGAATTGACGATTTGTCCCTCACTTGTCAATCAATCTGTACATTTACGGCAAGAAATACGTCTCCTTTACTGATATCTTTTCATCACCGTAGCAACGACTTGACATTAGTAAGTTAGTTGTCAAAATTTGTTTGCTATTACAGTTTTGCTGATTTCAATACGAGTTCTTTCTGTTGTAGTGATATTGTAATTTAGTTTTTGAGTCGTTCTTGTTCTTGTTATTATTATTGTTCTTGTTCGTGTTCGAGTTTTCCTTCCTGAGTCATGTTTTCAAATGAAGAATATGCCGATATTCATTATTATTATGGTGAATGCCCAAGGAATGAGTGAGGCTGCTAGACTGCTTTCCCAAGAAGAATTCATCCAGAAAGGAGAGTTTTCTCTAGAGTACACACTGCTCTAAGAGAGAGGCCTTTAGGATCCTAAGAGATCAAGAGGAATTTCATAATGTTGAGAGGATTGACGACGTAATCCAGCATTTCGAAGCAAATCCTGAGACTAGCTTGTGGCGGTCATACAATGTATTGCAGATGCCACGAGAAACAATACGCAGAACTCTTAAGGCTGACGGAAGACGTGCGTATCACGTGACGGAGTTCAAGAACTTTTAGATGGAGATCTAGGTCGGCGGATTGAGTTTTGCCAATGGTATCTCAATTCAGTTAGGATTGATCGAGATTTCCAAAAAGCAATCTTGTGGACGGATGACCTTGTAAAGGTGGCTTTACAAGGTCAGACATCTTCAATATCCATAACACGCACGTCTGGGCACATGAGAACCCACATACTATGAGACCAAATAGCTTTCAACACCAGTTCAAAGTTAATGTTTGGGTTGGTTTACTCAACAGTCAACTTATTGGTCCATATATTCTGCCAGATAGAGTCAATTCAGTGAATTTTTTTAATGTCCTTCAAGAAAACCTCCCTGAATTGATGGAGGAGGTTTCATTGGCAACAAGAGCAGATATGTGGGTTCAACTTGATGGTTGTCCTGCCCACTACAGAAGAGGTGTGAGAGATTGGCTAAACGAACATTATCCCCAACGTTGGATTGGAAGAGGTGGTACAGTGGCGTGGCCTCCAAGATCTCCAGATCTCACCCCTCTGGATTTCTTCCTCTGGGGATCTCTCAAGGAATTGGTCTACAGCACTCAACCAACAACCAGGGAAGAGCTTATTGAAGCAATTCATAGATCAAGTCGGCTGATAACACAGAGACAAATTGCTTCAGCGACAGCTTCAGTACGAAGACGCAGTGTCCAGTGTACAGCAGCAACTTTTGACAATTGAATAAAAAGTTCGAAAGTACTTAATTTTGGCCACAGGAATCAGTAGTTTCAATTTCACCATCGAGTCCTGGTCACTCAACATTGTTATTATCTATTAATGGATTTGATTGTGGTACCTCGATTAAATCTTGAGATTTGAAAAAAAAACTCATTTGTGAATTCATTATGCCATTAAAAATGATGAATGATGAGTTTGTCTCCAACCAATTCAATATTCTTCAAGTTAATTTTATGCTCATTTCTGAATTCATTACGTCATTAAAAATGTTGAATGATGAGTTTGTCTCGAATGAATTCAATATTCTTTAAGGCAATTTCATCTTCTACAAATTTCTCCTAATGTGTTTTCTTGTAACTCTTCTAGTTTGGAAGATACAGCGTGATTTAAAAAATAAGTCCACGAAATAGAAAAAATTAAAAAAAAGAAACCACCAACAATAGACACACCCTGTATTAACAATTTTTTGTTCCTTTTGGCCAGAGGAATCAGCTGTTTTCGTTTTGGCCATCGAGTTTGGGTCACTACCACAGACAGAACTCGTATTGAGATCAGCAAAACTGTAATAGCAAACAAATTTTGACAACTAACTTACTAATGTCACGTCGTTGCTACGGTGATGAAAAGATATCAGTAAAGGAGACGTATTTCTTGCCGTAAATGTACAGATTGATTGACAATTGAGGGACAAATCGACAATTCTCATCTACTCTACCATATTTTTGAAGGTAATTTTATGCTCTAAAAGTTTTTCCTGAGGTGTATTCCTGTAACAATTCAGTAATTAGTACGTCAACCATAAGTTTTTTTCATATCGTTGTGAAGCTTATGAAAAAAGGAAGTTTTTCCTTTATCGGCCATGTATCAAATCCATCTCTATTGGAAAAATATTCGTGTTGGAAATTTGTCTTGGGATTTGAAAAAAATCATTTCTGAATTCATTATGTCATTAAAATGTTGAATGATGAGTTTGTCTCGAATGAATTCAATATTCTTTAAGGCAATTTCATCTTCTACAAATTTCTCCTAATGTGTTTTCTTGTAACTCTTCTAGTTTGGAAGATACAGCGTGATTTAAAAATAATTCCACGAAATAGAAAAAATTAAAAAAGTTAACATCTTGAAACCATCAACAATAGACACACCCTGTATTAACAATTTTTTGTTCCTTTTGGCCATCGAGTTTGGGTCACCCTATATATATATATATAATATATATATATATATATATATATATATATATATATATATATATATATATACAGGTTGGGACACCACCAACGCGTCGGTCTCTAGCACCCAAACGACTGAATTCTTTCAAAATCTGTTTGGGCGAGAATATGTAAGCCTGCTAGGACTACAATCTAAAATTAGTTTGATTTATACAGGGTGATCTACAAACTTCTTACTTATCAAAGTTATATTAGACTTTCATTAGAGTTCCCTATACCTAAACCTTACAGTTTCCGAAATATTTAAAATTTTTTGAAAATGTTGGGTTGTCAAAAAATTCAAGTATTTTTGGATTCAGAAAAGATGAGACAATCTAATCTAGGTCATCGTAATAAGGATATTTGGAAGTACGTATTCTGTTGTTTATTGTTTCAAATCATAATTTATAAAATACAAAGAATAACGCGTAAAGTTAACAAACTTCAAAGTTAAATCTCTTTGTTATTTTAAATACAACGCCCAAGAAATTTTTATCGGAATGGAATAGTCTTTTGACGATAGTTCGAACTGTATTAGGGTTCCAGTAGGTAAGATTGGAGACTTTTGGGACACCACCACAAAAACCGGTTTTCCACATTTCCAAGGTTGCCACAAAACCAAGGTCCCACCGTACCAAGGTCAAAAAAGCGCAATGTGTGACCTACTTACATATCATTACCACAAACCCACGGTCACAAACCCCGATTTCCTGTTCCACAACTACAAGGCTATCTGTGCGACATATCATTACCACAAAACCAGGGTCACAAGCTCCGCTTTTCTGTTCCACTATTACAAGGCTATCCGACCACGATTTCCTGTTCCACAACTACAAGGCTATCTGTGCGACATATCATTACCACAAAACCAGGGTCCAGCTCCGCTTTTCTGTTCCACTATTACAAGGCTATCCGACCACGCTTTCCTGTTTCACAATTACAAGGCCATCCGTGTGACCTACTTAGCCACCTGCTTGCTACTCTATACCCCACTTGTATGTTTTTTACTCACTTGTATGTTTTTTGTCCACTTGTATGTTTTTTGCTCAACCTCACTTTTTACCAAAATAAAAGAAAAACAATATGTTAATATATTTAATTGATGTAGACAGACATGTACTAATTTATTACTCAGATATATGATTTTCTTTAGGAATAAAACATTTTGATTTAGTACAAGTGCAGAAGGTCCTCTCCACTTCCGTTTCAGTACATCTGCGCGGACGTGGTGCGAGGAGCTGAGCATAAGTGCAATGTGGTGCCCATCGTAGATGTTCCTGTAACGGATTGACATCTGGCTGCCATCGGTTTATTCTAACCCCACACATGAAACATTCAACCGTATCGTCTGAAGATGTGGAAATGAATCCTGCTGCAGCAAGCGATGAGTTGTAATACTGAGGATAATAAAAGTTTGGGTCACACATGTTAACATCAGCGAAATCAGTAAGATACTGACAGGAAATAATGTATTCTATACAATATATACAATATATACAATATATACAACACATATATACAATATGTACAATATATACAATAGATACAGTAAAAAAAGACTACTCGTCTACGTAGCACACCTCATCACACAGTATACATGAGTCATCATCGTACACATCGTATAACTGTGTGAGAGGTGCCCTACACGACGAGCACCAATAATATTCGTGCGACAGGTAGTATCGCGCAGTCCACCGCTCCATATGCATATGATGGTCCAGTACGCGGTAATCTCCTGGTTTCAATCGAGCGAAACAGCAATGACACAAATTCATGAAGTCCACCAGATGGTATCGAACATGTATTGATACAATGTGGGCATATGCTGTTACACGACTTGCCGCAAAGTGCTCGCGTATTACCTTGCTCATTTCGGTATACCACGCTGAATTCCACTGAACCAGTTCATAATTATTTCGTAGCACTTTGTTTATGGAAGCCGGTAGTATTCCTTCCTTTTCAAAATTTACCCAGTTCGGAATTAATTGACATGTCCGTCGCGTACTAAGTTGAAATAGGGTTTGTGGTTGGTACATTGTCTTCCAATCGTCTTGCACTGGAGTAACTGACATAGTGAAGATCGGTAACTATGGTATATGTAAAACCCCTCCCTTTAAGTATATGAAGAAAACTGAGTGGGAGTATGTAACCTTGTGTAGTAAACTTGTTGTGGCAAAGTGGAACAACCTTGGAAATGTGGGACCTTGAAATGTGGTGAATATAAGGTTGGAAAAAAACGAAATATGGCAAAGTGGAACAACCTTGAAATGTGAGACCTTGAAATGTGGTGAATAAGTATGGCTGTGAATCCTTGAAGTAGTGGAACGAAAAGAAAACCTTGAAAAGGTGTAACCGACAAGACCGCTAAAGCAATGTGTGGTACAATCGTGAAGGTCACGTAAGTAGCCTTGAGGAGGGAGAGTGTCATATATAAAGAGAGGGAATGTATGTAAAGTCAGTATCGTATATAATGGATAACATCGTACGTCAAGCCATAGAAAAGGCGAAGATTCTCGGTGCTATAAGTTCAAGTAAATATTGCGATATTTTGCTTAATAATGTGCATTATTTCTTAAATAAAAGTAAAACAAAGTTTGTTAGTGTCGGTCTATCACCCAAATTTGGATTTGAGCCAGTCGTAAAACTAGGTGGAACGAAGAGTGGTGGAGTGGTGTTTGACAAGCAGGAATGGCGTATACTTATGGATAATCAAGGGGTGATTACTAATTATTTCTACAGTCCTGAAGGAACATGGCTACCTACCAAACTGGGATCGAAGACTGTCTCGTACGAAAATATTAACAAGAAAAAATTATACGCCTCTGTGATAGTGACGAAATTGATGTCTATTTAGGATGGGAGTCTATAGAACAGTTATGGAAGCTTTTGAAGATAATATATTACCGATTGGAGTTGGCAGATACTGTGAACTTTCCAGAGTTTTATAAAACCTAATACAGTCGACAGCGACAATTCCTGAATGTAACATTCACCAAGTTATAGGTCCATTGCGTGATGTATTTGAGGTCAACATAGCCTGCCTTCTGGAAATGGAAGTATTTGCCAAGGAGAAACTATATATGGATATGGATCTTACCAATCCTATAACTCAAAGGGGGGGGTAACGCGCTTGTAGTCAATAGTGGATAGTATTAGATGTTAGTCAATATGTGGATGTGTTATAGTGCGGAGTCGTGGCCTAAAGCTGTAGATTGTGTTAGTGCAGTCCAAAGACTAATATGCCAGTTACAAGCATTAGAATTCGATGCTGATCATGAAAAGTGTATGGAATGGGTAGATTTAGTGATGACTATTTAAATAATCTAGTTAATAAGTATGGGGAGGAATACGCCTTTGTGAAAAATACTAACATCGCATGTAGGTGATATAGAGTGTATTTGTTGTATAAAGCGATTAATAGAAGACCTTAAAGAAATATCATTGGAGCAATTTATACACGAAATAGAAAGATATTTACCGAATTTTGAGTCATCAGATGACGACTCACCCAGTGAAGAAGGTGCGCATTAATGAGTCCAAAACGTAGTTCACTACATAGTAGTATGGGAGTTGGCTTACAGGCATGCGCGAAAAGGAGAATGGGAACAATTAGCTAGAGATTCTGCACGATTTAAAAAAGAATAGGCGACTGTGCTAATATAATTTCACCAATTCTCGAAAAACAGCATCGTGAGTGTGTGTTTGTCAGACGCTTTAGTAGTATGTAGTGATGTATATGTATAGGATAGTAGTAATAAAAAAGTAAAAAAAGATCTGTTTATTGCATATTAATATTACAGTATATATAATTAAGGTTAATTAGCGTATTACACAATGTCTTTGGTAGAAATCCAGGAGTTGTGAGAAGTATCAAAACCCAACCACTTAACGAGAGCTTTATTCCCTTGACGTCGGATGACACGTTCAACTAGATGAATGTCTGGATGTTTAACACTTTGTAGTTCGGGCTCATAGAACCGACCTTGAATCTCTTCATCTCGACTATCACGTAATGTGTAGGTGAGTGGGCTTGAACGTTTAACTGTTGATATTCGAAAGACTTCGTAACTCCAATTAGGTGTGTACCCTTAGAGAATATGCTTCTATGTTTGCTAATGCGTACATGTTCCCCACTTCTAAATTTAGGTGTTTTACGGTCAAGAACTTTCTGACATTTTAAATGTTGCAAAATATCTGCAGCATTCTTTTCCGTTACATCTACCGGTTTATATCCGGTTGTTCTATGCTTTCTTGAATTATAATCGGTAACAATTTGAGGCAAGATTGATAGCCACTTATATGATCCTTGCATGCTGAATGTTTTCCACATTATTGCTTTAAGGGTACGATTGACACGTTCGACTATGCTACTTTTCAAGGTGGAATAACTACTGTAATGATTGATATTGAATTTTTCATTACTTTTTAAATTCTGCATTATAAAACTCCGTTCCCATATCAGTTTGTATATGGTAGGCATCTTTTGCAATCCAGATAGCAGTTTATCCATTACCTCCGCGACTAGTTTACCATTCTTGCGTTTGATGGGAAAGCCCAGACATATTTAGAGAAGGCATTAATTATTACTAAAATATATCGAAATCCTTTATTCACATGAGCATAAGGTATCATTTCCACTAAATCAGCT
This sequence comes from Vesta saturnalis, assembly GCA_036346205.1. NCBI lineage: Eukaryota > Metazoa > Arthropoda > Insecta > Coleoptera > Lampyridae > Vesta > Vesta saturnalis. Next base: position 439,033 of record JARFJB010000209.1, on the reverse strand, counting down.
TGAAAGAGATCATTTAAACCTTTTAGTACTACACAACGTCGCGGAAAATTTCTCCTTGCTGGTTTGTGCAGTTCTTCAACAACATCGGATTTACTCATTTTTTACTTTGGATTGTAGTACAATCTCTAGGATGAATAATTGTTCTTTGTCGAAAGTGATATCTTTTGGAATTATAGGTTGAATCACACCTTCCTTACGAATAGTTTTATTATTTAGAAACAGCGGTGTCGTATATATTACAGTATCCACTCGAAGATGAATATCTCGAGGTAACCACTTACAATGCAATATTTTCCCTCTGTAGGAAAGAAATATCTACCATTGATACCCAATGGAATATCTACTGTTGTCTGTTGCAAGACACCTTGCAAGGTAAAATAAGTTTCGTAATATATATCACTTTGCTTCGTAGCATCACTGCGATGCTGAGTAATATGTTTTCCAAATTTATCCACTGTCATTTGATGATGAAGATGTCTGCCAAATTTATCTATTGGCATAACTGATGGACATGTAGTACTGCCTTTAGTGGTAGTCGGTGTAACAATGAAATGAAAAGGATATAGTAATAGGTTTATAACAAGAGCTGTTACTGTATTACTTTTGCTTCACGTAGTTCATCAATTATATATACTACTTCGTTGTGATTGCTAGTATTTCCTGTCGACATTGATCCTAATAATTTCCGTAGCCAATCTACTAACTTATTCGGGTTATTCCACGGTACAAATTCAATAGCTTTGTTATTGTATCGCAATAGTTGCATGCCACCACCTCTTTTGGAGATAGAAGTTGTTCGAGATCTTGTGGTTGGAGGGACAATAGATGATGTAGCTGACCGTTTTCTAGGTTGAAGTAATGGTTTAATGATTTCCACATATTTTTTACTATTAGTTCCTCGGATTTGGTCTGTCGAGTTATAATTACGTCGGGCAGCATTAGTACGACGCAATATGTCATTGTATTGCTGTAGGTCACTCTTTTGTACCCGTAGGCATTTTTTAAAAAGTAGTTCATATAATCCCGGTGTTCCTTCATAGTCTAGGGAGGATCCATCAGGAAGAGTGATATGAAGGTTTTCACCAATAAAGTCTAATTCAGCATCACCAATAAAAATTTCTCTTCTTCCGGAATGAAATGTACGCCATATGTTAAGTCATACTCGTCTTCTGTATCTCTAAATATACCTTCAACGTAGTACTTAGCTAATCCTTGGTATTGATTTAGATAATCTTCAAAGGCGGGTTGAGATCCAGCAGCTAACAGTTCTGATTTCAATTGTTGTAAAGTAGGAATTTCCACATCATCATCGTTAGTGGTATCAGCAATTACAGTTTCCTGCGAAGGTTGCGCAATGGTTGCGGGAACAAGAGTGCGTGGAGCCTTCCGTAATCCAGCTGTTTTAGGTGTGTGATGTAAAAACTTCAGTTTCTTGTGCAATGACTTCATTTTGACAGCTTCTGGCGTAAGGGGTTCAGCTTTGATGAGAGAACCATCATTTTTAGTAATTAATTGTTTTAATGGTTGTGTAATAGGTTTAAAGTGTGCTTCTATTGCACGTTCTGTAAGAGCGGTATCTTCTTTCAAACTCGCATATTTTTGTTGCACGCTCTTGCGAGCACGCAAAATGTCTTGTACTAAGCGCTCCTTCATTACGACTGCATATGTTCCATACTGCTACCATATTTATAATGCTATAAAACAGTCAAATCTCTTACGGTACCGACCTGTATTAACATCGCTTTCTTTATCAATAACAATAAAACCGAATTTGTCTTGCCAGCAACAAAAACATAAATCTTTAAACCTATCAAAGGACATATCGACATTAACGTGATCATCATACACATGCTTAAGATTAGTGTGATCTTGTTGAAAAGAATAAGTAAATTAGCATTATCACGTATAAGCTGTTTTGGAATTGAAGAATACGTTTGACACAGATAGAAACAATCATTATTTCGATGTCTGCCAAAACAGAAATGATCTCTTATTTCATTTTGCTTATGACACGCTACATCATCGAAAATCATTATTGAATTTTTACGGGAATCACTAGGGATATAACATCACTATTATCACTGTATTCGAAATACCCGACTTCTTTTATGGGTGTCAGTAAATTTCGTAGGTACTGGTATTTAGGTTGATATAATGATTTGCAATAAATATATACATTTTCAAAACGTAAACCATTTGGATGTTCTAACAAGGTAATCATAACATTTGTTTTTCCGCACCCAGATGGACCAACGATTATACCTCGTTTACATCCTCCTTTCAGTAGACCGCTATGTTTAGAGTAAAGTTCCTTGTTATCAGCTGTGTCATAATTTTTAATAGGTAATTCTGTGTCTTGCGGAATGAAGCGTATGGTGCCGTCATAGTACTAAACCACAAATTGTATGGTACTAATATATATACGTGTCATACAATAAAAGTAGTTTAGTAGTGGAGTGACAGCCAGTCTGGTATGAAGTATACTTCTCGGTGTAATAAGAAGAAAAGGTTCAGGATTAATTAATACCTTAATAAATAAATTACCCGTGGAGTTGCATATACCTGGGTATAGATACTGCGGACCGGGTACCCGTTTACAAAAACGACTAGCTCGCGGCGACAAAGGTATTAATGAATTGGACGAAGCCTGTAAAGAGCACGATATTGCATACTCCCAGTCAAACGATTTAAGTCAACGACACATTGCCGATAAAACTTTGCAACAAAAAGCTTGGAATAGATTTCGTTCCTCAAACGCTACATTTGGAGAAAGGGCAGCTGCATTAACTATAGCTGGAATAATGAAAGGAAAACGGAAAATGGGATGGGTGGAAGATCACGGACAGGCAATAGAATGGGAAGCAAATCACGAAGAACAAAGCGTACTCCCAAACCAATTTCATTTAACAAAGCGGTACTTCTAGCGCGACGTCGTGTTGGTGGTAAACTTCGATCATCTTTACGATCTACAATACACCAAGCCTTAAGCGTTCTAAAACACAAAAAATCATGTCACCCAAGAGCAGAATATTACCTATACCAAAACGAGGGGTTCATACCTCTTATTCCCCTATTTGCAGCATTAGGAGCCTTAGGTTCGTTAGGTGGCGGTGCAGCTGCAGTTGCAAAAGCGGTTACCGACGCAAAAGCTGCGACAAAAACGTTAGAAGAAACCAAACGACACAATCAAGCAATGGAAGCAGCAACCGTTGGAAAAGGTTTATATCTAAAACCATATAAACGAGGTTTGGGCATATATTTACAACCGTATTCAAAAAACTCCCACTGAAGCTACCACGCCACGCCTTAAGTAATGTTGAGCTATCAAAATTTGTGGAGCAATTAAAGATTCCCTACTTTAGAGGGATATATATGCGAGATAAGCTACCTACACGAATCCATAGGAATGAATGTGGTATCGTGAATCTGGATAATCAAGCTAATCAGGGAACACACTGGACAGCATATATTAAGCGTAATAGACATATAACATATTTTGATAGTATAGGACATGTTAAACCACCCTTCGAATTAGTCCACTATTTTAAAAGTGATGGTAGCAGAAACACAATTGATTATAACTTTACTAAGGTTCAAGAGTTCAATACATACAACTGTGGTCATCTAGTCTTACGATTTTTATACGACTACTCGTTCTGATTGTCAGTAGTTGTTACGTGATCGTGATGTCGTACACATTTACCTTCACCGGTAAAAGCAGTATCCTGCAAGCCACATTTAATCCACCGATTTTTCTTGATAATGAGTCGGAATATGTAATGGGGTTAACTAGTTTTGAATCGTTCAATACTATACAAAACGTTACTTCAAAGAACAACATGCTCATATTTGGAAGAGATAAAATTACAATACCGCCAGGAACATACGAAATCGCAGATGTGAATAAATATATTAATGACTCAGTGAAAGACGATAAGGGGTATATTGATTTACGAGCAAATAATAATACTATGAAAGCAACCATGAAAGCAACCCATAACATTAGTTTCAATGTGGTCCATTCGATAGGGCCTATGCTAGGCTTTAATAAAACTGCTGTTTACCAAGCTAAAAAGTGTACACCTCTGAGAACCCTATTAACATCATCAAAATTAACTCATTAATTATCGAGTGCAACATAACAAGTGGTAGTTTTAAAATGGTGAGTCATCACACATAATTCATCAATTCTTTCCCAGTGTACCAGCGGGATATAAAATAATCGAATCACCTCAACATGTTATCTACTTACCTATAAATACATCTACCATTTCAACAATAACACTTAAAATAGTAGACCAAGACGGAGATCTCGTCAATTTTAACGGAGAAGTCATAACGATAGGACTACATTTAAAGAAAATATGGTGACGCGGTATAATACATGTGCATGTAACCAGTGCAAAACAAACTATAAAAGAGTGAAGTGTGGAAAGGGTACAGTCAGTAAGCGTTCAGCGACCAAAGCGTTGACAGCGCAGAACAAAGCATTCTTGGAGAGTCTTGGGTTTACAGTACTACAATGAGTGTATTAAACGTTAATGAAAAAGTTGTTGTTGATAATGCTATCGTTAATTCCGAACTGCACACCCATCAACCATATACTACGAGATTTGGAAACAATGATGAAATCAGGATACCCATTCAGGAAGACATGTGCACTCTACCATCAGAAAGTTATGTTTATGTAGAGGGAAGATTATTGCGACAGGATGGCACTGTCTCCAATACCGCAAGGTTCGTTAATAATGGTATCGCATTTTTATTCAGTGAAATTAGATATGAGATGAATGGAATAGTGGTAGATTCCGTAACTAAGGTGGGGTTAACGTCGACAATGAAAGGATTAGTATCATTGACACCCAATGATCTTGCCCGCCATCAAAATGCCGGTTGGTTTCCTACATCAAACAGCACACTAACAAATGAGCAAGGGTATTTTAATGTCTGTGTACCTTTGCGAATGCTGCTTGGCTTTGCTGAAGATTATAATAAAGTGATTTTGAACATTAGACAAGAACTTGTATTAATTCGTAGTAATATTGATACCGATGCAGTAATTTCAACTGTGGACGAAGCATTAAAAGTTAACATAGATAAGATTTATTGGAAAGTTCCACACATCGTTCCAGCATTAGCGGAGGAATTAGCGTTAACGAAATACATTGATAAAAATGTGAATACTCCACTAGCATTTAGAAGTTGGGAAACCCACATATATCCCGCTATACCAACAACAGATAAGCATACATGGGCAATCAAAACATCGACTAGTATTGAAACACCGAGATACATTATTATAGGGTTTCAAACTGGACGAGAAAATAATGTTATGCACGATGCGAGTAAATTCGATAAATGTGCACTGAAGAATATTCGGGTATTCCTCAACACCGACCGTTACCCGTATGATAATTTAAATGTTAATTATGATAACAATTGCTTTGCCACGCTGTATGAAATGTTTGCTAAATTCCAAATGTCATATTATCAAAGAGATGGACAACCATTACTCACACCTATTCAATTTACGACGGCTGCACCACTGATGGTGGTCGACTGCTCAAATCAAAAGAAGTATTGCACTCGAAAGCAGTAGTTCTTCGTGTAGAGTTTGAAACATCGGCCAACATACCCGCTAATACGACCGCATACTGTGTTATACTCCATGATCGTTTAGTTACATACAACGCGTTAACCAAAGCAGTACGACAGTTGTAATACAATGTCCGTCATAATCGATGTACAAGGGTTCAAAATATCAAAAGCGTTTATACCAAAAGAACTCGCCATTTATAATGGGAAACAAATTGCCCATTTTGTTTTTAAATCACCGTATCCCTGGCATACGTTGGATGCAGAGAGTCGTCGTCAAGCTACTTGGTTAATGCAAAACCAGCACTGTATTAAATGGGAAGAAGGGTATACACCACCACACCACTTTCGAAGAATACTCGAGAGATTGATTCAGCCAACAGATTACTGTCTATGTCAAGGGCAGAGAGAAAGCAGATTACATCAGAAAATTTGTGACCCAGCCTGTTATTGAACTTGAGGAAAGTCCACCTCTTCCTGCTATGCAACCCGTTTGTTACTTTCATTGTAAATCATTATGCCACTGTGCTTTGGCTACTGTATATCATTTATATAATATATATATATATAATGCAATAAGTCTTGTACATATTTTTAATAAAAAATAGTAAATAGTCATTCTCGTTTTTTTATTTATATCACACAGTATTTGTATAGTATATATTCTCTTACTAACGAATTAATACATAATATTAATATATTTAAACAACTAAAGGAATAATACAACTTATTATTAATATAAGTTTCATTATGGAGAGAATATAGGAAAAAACTAGCAAGTGTCAGTACCCAAACTATTCTTCTTCCGGTTAATATAAATTCATTTGCTTAGCAACCTGCAATAGTTCGCTCAACGGATCAGCATTCTCCAATTCCGGTATTCGCCAATGCCCCCACGCCAATGTGGAACACGTATCACGTAGTCGATATCGTTTGTCATCCTGGGACCTAAAGGCAATTTTGTTTAACATTTCGGTATATATATCATGTAAGGTTGATCGAAACACAAGCATTTTACACATTACTGTTTTATCAGACCCTCCGCGACCGCTTTGTAGTCTACTTCCGTCAACACTTTCTGAATAATAACTTTCTTAACACCTTTCGCTTTCTTAACAACTTCCTTATCAGCAAGCTTCAGACAGTATGACTTCGATCCAGCACCATAAAAATAATGAATCGCTTTCCCTGCATACTCATCTTTCATTCGTCCAACGACGGAAGCAGTCGTAGGAATACCATGCAACTCATTATGATAGTTGGAAGTATCATATTCGTCTAAATTATTTCGCATGTGTGCATACATATCATCAGTTACTATCTCAACAATCAAAGAATCCGTGTCAGTATAGAGCAACGTGACATTCTTGCCATAATGAGCTCGTAAGATATCATAAAAAAACCGATACATTATAATTTTGGAAAGATCTAAAATACTGAATCCGACATAGACGGGTTTGTCGTACGTAACTACCTGTTTCGACAATTCCGCCGCAAACAATTTATCAGTGAATTGAATAAAATTTTTAAATTGCGGTTTTGCAACGTACCGTGCTAGACCTACCCGACGACCGTTATTTTCCCAATGTGTTAACAGTTTAATAACTCTTCGTTTATCGACATTTTCCATTGTTTTACCAAACACGCCATTATTCATGATTTTATAGAAATCCTTTTCAAACTTGTTTTGTGCTGTGTTGCGGAGAGCTGTATTAAGGTCTACGTATGGTATTAGCCACGGACTCTGACGAAATCGTAAAACCCTATGAATACGAGTAACAATTAAGCCATGCTCTATACATTGTTTTAAATAGCGGTAATGTATAACATAGTTGGTCTTATCACACAGGTTCGGGATTAACTTCTCCTCCTGGGAATGTGGTGCGCAGATCATTTCAGGACAAAACGGATAATCGTTGTGTTCGTCATGCAGATGGTGGGGATAATGTATATCAACCTCCAGTACAAATCCAACATCGGCGTCATCATCAATCTTTACTACGTCAAAGTGTTCTATTTCCTCTTGAGGTAACCACATAAACCCATCGTGAGGCAGGTATTGCTTCATACTCCAGCCGTATAAATTCGTGGCATCTAAATATTGTAAAAACACTTTCGGTTGTTTAGGATCATAGTTTGGAACAAACTCGTTATTAGCGATGCTTCTCCGCTTGATACAAGTACTTACTCCACCACGAATACCTTGTTTAAAAAGTGATACATATCCATATCCGTCAGTAATTCTAGCTCTACTTTCGTACATTTCAACATGGCATCCCACGCCAATCCAGGTAAAGTGACATACTGTGCAGGTTCTAACCCATACACACCCATACATAATCTCCTAAAGTTTTCAAACACGTCAGCCAATAACAACACATCTGATTTTAAATAAATATCAGCATAATCACCTAGTGTATTACACTTAAAGTGATCCCATACCAGTAGAACGCGACAGTATTCGTCATCGGAAATATTTGCATCGCGCATTTTATCGTAGAATTTGTCATATGATGGCACCGTGACGTCGTTCAACTTACTAAAGCTGTCTACGTACGCATAAGGGAAACTACCTTATTTCTCACTAAGTTGAAGTCGCTATCATTACTAAAATATTTCCGTACCTCCATACATTGATCATCTGATAAATTCTGTGATAGAGTATCTAAGGATGCAGCCATGAATCTACAACTATCGACGAACCGTAAATTAATGTATTTCTTTTCCCTGATACCATGACTGTTTACATATTCATCAACAAAATATGCTTACCAAACGTTATATATTTTCACTGTTAACGGAAGTACGGTAATTTCTTCCGTTTCACTCGCTAACTGTTTAATGAACAGGTGAACATCATAACCACTGAGATTATGTAGAAAACGGGAAGAAATGTAGGTACCTGATAGTTTAAGTTACACGTTGAATGTGCTGCACCACGATACTTACCAGTAACGTGACAGTGATCTCGTACTTTCGGATTTGTCGGATCGTCCGTAAAGTGCTTACCGCATATGTAACAACCTCTTGTTCATTCATTAACGGTGCCATTGGAACAATAGTTTTGAAATGTTCATTATATGTCCGTTTTACATCACTTTCCAGTCGTCTTATAAATATCTCCCTGCATTGCTCCTCTATACAGCTCTAACTTAGACCACGCATCGTTTACACTACACTTAATGTAATTACTAAACGAGTATGGTTCGTGTTTACACGTTTTTATCGTGAACGGTTTTTCGGGATCTGGTTCAGCCGTATCTACCGGTACTAAGAGCGCTTCAAAATCTGCATATATTACGAATGGTAGAACCATTTGTTTCTGATAGTTCCGAAAGCGAGTATATTTTCCGCGTAGAATTCCCCGGTTATGTCTTTTTTTGTTTCAAGTCGGTAATTTTGTATATACGAAGTTACAGTCGTGTGACACGTGTCGGGTTAATTGCTCCTCGGATCTAAAGTAATACAAGCATGCATCACAAAAATACATTGCTCCGTTCCGCCGAGTTATTTGGTTGCTAAGTAAACGAGAAAATTTTTTTATCCATACATAATGCTGATTATCTGTTTGGTTACTGACTAATAATAATAAATTAACATGAACTGCCTGTTTGGCTTTGGTGTAGTATAGAGGCCCCACTACCTCGTGACACGCTGACCATCACGATAGGTATCGTCTAACCCATAAACATTAATGGAAATGTTGTTATTGCTCTCAAACGTTGAAATATTCGTCAGCTTAACAGGAACTGTACACCAGTCCAGTTGAATAACGTCTGGAAATCAGGGTAAGAAGATGTGCGTTGTGGTACTCCTGTTGGTGTCACTAGTGCCGATACAACAGCCCATGCAAACAGCAATTATCATTATTTTTACATTGACTATGGCGTGTTTATGTGCGATTTCGGCGGGGACAGCCATATAGGATGAACCAGTGGTGGGAGAAAATTTAAGCATGGTTTACCTCTATATACACGAATTGCACCAGGGACCACCCTAAAACAGTTGTTACTAATCGATTACACCATGACTCACACTTACCAGAATTTTATGCTGAAATTCGGATTGCTTTGCATCCAATATTTTACTTATTTTTGGAAATACTCTTCTAACACCGTCCCTACGCTTAGAATGTCATACTTAGTCTGAAAGGATTTCAGTTCTGTGCTTTCCCTACTGTTCAAAAAGTATAAACCAAACAGCTCAACATTACATTTTAATGAGTAGTGTTTCTGCAACTGATTTTGTACTACCTTCAATACGTTCCCTTTAACGTCTGCCATAAAGGTGGACACATCAGTATGAGTATTGCATGGTGACAGGCGGTACGACACAATGCGTTGTTTAAACGCATTTCGAATCACTTCAACCCCAGTATCGACAAGCAAACATACATTTGCTTTATGCCTATTGCTTCTGAGGTGTCCTTGGAATGCATACCTAGGTACATCCATTGAACAATCTGTGCAGTGCACACTCTCACCATTGTTTTTTGGTTCTACCGGTTCATCGCTTGGTCAGACTTCCGCTTCTTGAGTTGCTCAACCCTGATGGTCCGGGTTTCGCATTATCCTTCGCATAGTTTACCCCAGATGGTCCTGGTTGCACAAAGGAATCAGTAACATGTCTATGTACTGCTTTGTTATCGTCGGAAGTGCTTCCTTGCACCACATTGCTCCCTGTGGTTTGGTTTTGCAACGAAACCTCCTGCATGCCAGATGGTGGAGTAGATACTGACATCCAGCACGCTGTTTTTGATGTCTCAGTAAAGAATCCTTTCGAGAAAATTTCTTTGAGACATTCACATTGAAACATTTTGCTGCAACAAATAATGAATAATAACTGCATGCTTAGTGTAGGTTGATGTGAATAAGAGTGTTGGATATGACGGGTAGCCGGGAGAGAAGTAATACGAAACTAACACTTACTATTCTTTGAATACATGATGTAACACCGCTTGAAAACTTTACTTGGTGGTTCATAAAGACGGACTAACACTGTAGTGGAACCGCTCCGTCTTAAATACAAAATTTGAAGTGTTGGGGAGTGGGGAATTGGAATGAGGGGCAGAAGTGGTGAATCCGGACTCCTCCCCCAGATAACCGAGTTGCTACCTACAGTAAAAATATCATTGTTCACATTTAAAATTCTTCTTTACTTCTATATATAAGTTCCAACATAATCCTTGTATTTAAGCTGTATAAGCATAAGCAATGGTTTGGAGCTGGTTTGGTGCTGGTTTGGAGCTGGTTTGGAGCTCGTTTGGAGCTTGTTTGGAGCTGGTTTGTAGCTGGTTTGGAGCTGGTTTGTAGCTGGTTGTAGCTGGTTTGGAGCATTGAACTGCTTTTGTTACAAACTTGTAACTCGTTTCCGAGTTACGAGCTATCTCCGTTAGGGGACCAAGAAGGGTCCCAGGTCAAAAGATGCGCGCCGTCGGGGACGATGTTAGAGTACAAACTCGACGGGTCTAACAACGTTCGAGATATCGCGGGAAAAAATGGAAAAAATGAGGGTGGGGCAAAATGTACGAAAAGGGGGTTGGGTAAAAAAGGGGTCAAAATTTGTCTTTGAGACGTCACCGACGGCCAGACAATCGTCCACCGTTCCGGAGATACGGTGCTTTGAGAAAAAAGGGTCGCCATCTTGGATCAAATTTCAAAAACGACGGTGGCGCCATCACGAGCGACGGTTCGGCAATCGAGAGGAAAAAAACACAGGATTCATTGGTGTACTATGATATAAGAATTATACTACAAATCGGAATGAAAGCGTCATCTGTTGATAAATACATAAAAACAGACATTCATTATAAGTATACATACCATTACTAAAATCGTTCAATAAGAATCGTATTTGTACCTAAACCACTATACATGAATGAAAGGTCATCTCTGATTGCAAGTATACCAAAACCGGATATAAAACATGTAGTTCTTACAAAGCAATTAAATTTATACAATTATACAAACTATTAAACAATTAACTTGACTTTACAGAAATTGAGAACGTTATTTGCATTTTTATATATAACAAGAATGTATGTAAAATTTATAAAATGATGACAACGTTATTGTATTCTATTTATTGATTATACTTGCAGTACAATTAGCTAAATCAATGGTATTGTTTTGCTGTTTCATGTAATAAATAAATGCATTATCATGTCTATTTTACGTAACTAATAAGTACTAAAATAGTTTACGAATGCAATTTACATCTGATTATTACTACGTCTATACAGGTTATTTTGTCTGCATATAAACCAACAGGTTTTCCAGCCAAATTACTTTAATCATACTGAAAATGATTTAAATCATTCAATAAGAAAAACAAATCGTTAATTTATATCTAAATCCTTTAACGTTTAAAACTGGGATATATTATATACAATTTATGTATAAAATGAGAGGTCATCTCTATCTGCAATCAAACCGGATAGAGAGTAAACGAACTGGTGATTACTACAAAAATAATTGCTATATCATGTAATTTACATACTCTCTTCAGTAATATATATTTATTATTTACTATTTAGTAATTATAATTATAATTAGCTATAAAATGGTATTGTTTTGCAATTCATAGTAAATAAACTAATACCTACTAATTATTCTAGTGTTATCCTGTTACAATGTATACAGAGGTTGCCTGTCTAGACAACATCCTGCAATACGTTATATTCGCTAAAAAAGTTGTTTGTAACATGCATAATTATATATGCATTGAATTTGGGTTACTTTATAACCAATAGAGCGCAGATTTCGCTTTCAAGGTATCTTCAGGATATATAACGTTGCTTAAACGCATTTTCATTATGATCTCGAGTTTCCAAGTATTCTCGTCGAATAGTACGGCTCCTTGAGACTGGAGTTGGCTTGAGATCCAACACTTGGGGTTGCAAATCTAACTTTGCAACCCTAAGGCAACATCCACTTACAACACATGATCTCGAGTTTTCCAAGTATTCTCGTCTTTTGTACGGCTCCTTGAGACTGGGAGTTGGCTTGAGATCAACACTTGGGGTTGCAAATCTAACTTTGCAACCCTAAGGAACATCCATTTCGAGGACCGAACTTCTCCGTCGTCGGTAAGCATACTGTGAATGTGGTGTTAGTGTAAGTGTGTGGGTATGTATTGCAGTATGTGTGTTTTAGGGTTGGTTGTTATATGTGTGTTTTCGTTTGTAGAGCGATGAACGGCTTGGTACCACATGTCACATGAATACTGCCTCATGTATATGAGCATATGATCATATATCTGCGTAATACATATTTATAATATAATTTATGTCATGCTTTCTACATGCATTACACATATATTTTAACCATGTCTTTATTTATATGAACAATTTGTACATGTACGTCTACGTGAATGAAATATATCATATCGTTTTCTTTTTATTTTTGGTAAATGACGTAAGGTGAGCAAAAAGCATTTATAATATAATTTATGTCTTGTTTTCTACATGCATTACACATATATTTTGTACATGTCTTTATTTCTATGAACAATTTGTACATGTCTGTCTATGTGAATTAAATATATACATATCGTTGTCTTTTATTTTTGGTAAATAACGTGAGGGTGAGCAAAAAAGCATACAAGTGGACAAAAAACATACAAGTGGACAATAAACATACAAGTGTACAAATACCATACAAGTGGGTAAAAAGCATACAAGTGAACAAAAACCATACAAGTGGACAAAAAAAACATAAGTGGACAAAACCATACAATTTAAAAAGCATACAAGTGGACAAAAACAAAGTGGACAAAACATACAAGTGGACAATAAACATACAAGTGTACAAATACATACAAGTGGGTAAAAATCATACAAGTGAACAAAAACCATACAAGTGGACAAAAACATACAAGTGGACAAAAACCATACAAGTGCAATAACCATACAAGTGGACAATAAACATACAAGTGGACAAAAACCATACAAGTAGGTCACGGATGGCCTGAAACAGGAAAGCGTGGTCGGATAGCCTTGTAATAGTGGAACAGAAAAGCGGAGCTTGTGACCCTGGTTTTGTGGTAATGATATGTCGCACAGATAGCCTTGTAGTTGTGGAACAGGAAATCGGGGTTTGTGACCGTGGGTTTTGGTAATGATATGTAAGTAGGTCACACTTGCGCTTTTTGACCTTGGTACGGTGGGACCTTGGTTTTGTGGCAACCTTGGAAATGTGGAAAACCGGTTTTTGTGGTGGTGTCCCAAAAGTCTCCAATCTTACCTACTGGTTCCCTTTAGCTAACTTCAATACTTTTCGAGAAATTAGTGTATTTGTTAGATTTTTAGAAATTACGCCATGAACTCATGTCGATCAGTTAGAATTCTGTGATTTACAAAGGTTACAAATGTGTTAAACGGTTTTTGGTTTATTAAGGTTATCAAGGTTATACGGTTGCTGGTCTTGAAAAGACCGTTTTAATATGCACCGAGAGCCTACTGCTGATTTGTCACTACAGTAAATGTTCAAACTGATGACCGTCTTCTTGAATGCATAGTCTAACTCTTTCTTCCAAATTTTGTCTGACTTTTCTTAACATATCTGGAGTAATTGTGTCCACCGCATTTCTAATTGTCTCTTTCATATTGTCTGCAGTAGTAGCAGGAATATTGTAAACAATATTTATAATATATCCCCATAAAAGTAATCCATTGGAGTAAGACAAGCGATCTTGGTAATGACATGGTCCGTTCCTTAATCCATTTATTAACAAATTTCCTAGTTAAATAATTTCTAACTCTACGATCAAAGTGTGGTGCCCCATCTAATTGTAGCCACATATTCTCTAATGTTCAAGTACGTTTTCGAAAAGTGTAAAAGTCTCGCTTTAAAAATCTCAAAAATTTTCTACCATTTAAGTGACCATTGAAAAGTATGGTCCATACGTTTATGCTCCAACGATTTTGGCGGTCAACAGTATTCAAAGCATGCCTATTCTCGGTATCATAATAGTGAAAATTATGTCTATTTACCAAACCGTTGTTGTGAAATGTTGATTCATCAGTAAACAAAACGAAATTAAAAAAATCTTGCTGATTGCCTATTTTTTCAATTGCCCACAAACAGAAATCTATTCGTTGTTGAAAGTCATTGCCATACAAATTTTGATGAATTTCTATGTGATAAGCATGAAATTTGTGTTTTTGAGAACTCTTCTCACACTTCCTCTACTTAAATCTGTTTGTCTAGCAATTACTCTAGTATTAGTGTAATTTTCAGCGATAGATCCTAATACTAAAACTCACTATCTTCATTGCCAGTTTCGTTTACTTTTATTAGGTTTTGGATAGGCAGTGTTACCTGTGGCTCGAAATGTTTTAAAAGCCTTTCAAAAGCTCTCCTATCAGGATGGTTGCGATCAGGGTACTTTTGGGCATAAACCCTGGAAGCCAAAGACAATTTTCATGGCATTCTCTATGGTCAACACCATATCCACTCTTTCTTGCACTGAATATTTCATTGTAATGAAAAATCATCAATAGTTATAAACACTGTCGTATTTTGAAATACGTCAATATGACAGAAATGTTTATAAATCAAAGAATTCTAACTGATCGACATGAGTTAATGGCGTAATTTCTAAAAATGTAACAAATACACTAATTTCTCGAAAAGTATTGAAGTAAGGTAATGGGAACCCTAATACAGTTCGAACTATTGTCAAAAGACTATTCCATTCCGATAAAAATTTCTTCGGCGTTATATTTAAAATAACAAAGATATTTAATTTTGAAGTTTGTTAACTTTACGCGTTATTCTTTGTATTTTATAAATTATGATTTGAAACAATAAACAACAGAATACGTACTTCCAAATATCCTTATTACGATGACCTAGATTAGATTGTCTCATCTTTTCTGAATCGAAAAATGCTTGAATTTTTTGACAACCCAACATTTTTAAAAAATAGGGAACTCTAATGAAAGTCTACCTTATTTTTACACCTTATTTCAAAAAAAAATTAAAAAGGAGGGTATTCCATTTAAAATAATATAACTTTGGTAAGTAACAAGTTTGTAGATCACCCTGTATAAATCAAACTAATTTTAGATTGTAGTCCTAGAAGGCTTACATATTCTCGCCCAAACAGATTTGGCACCATTTTGTAGCATATACGTTCGTTGTGGCACCAGTATATACTTTGTGGCACCTTTTATTGGTGCCAGTTCGTTTTGCCTCGATTTGGGTACTACCATACTACATATACTTAAAAATTTGGTGAGGGTGCTACAACGAACGTATATTTATCGGTTTTAGTTGACGCTGTAAATCCATCGGAAAGTATAAAAGAATGGTCTTAGTAACACCATTTACGTTGCACCATGCACTTAAAACCACGTGCGTTACAAGGTCAATCAGTTGTTATTTATTTCAGATCTCCCCTTTTAAAACCCTTTGTATTCCTTTATTACTGAAGGTTAATATCTTTCGTTTGAGAAAATGTTTAAAATTTGTAAATTACATCCTTTGTAACAAAAGTTTAGGCGAGAGGAAATAAATGCGTTATTTTATTGAATCCTTTACGATTAAAAGTATTAAAAAAATTATATTTTAATACGCTGTTTTTACTATTACTATTTAATTAGCTTATTTGTGGCGGCCTAACATTTGATGTTGATTAACAAAACACGTTTATAATCCAGTAAAATATCAAAATTTCAATAAATGTCAGAGACTATTAATTTCGTTTCTTTATTCTACCTGTGTTACCAGTTTTAAAAAAACCTTTACATTGCATTATAACTTACTGACTATTGAAATTGTAGTAAACATAAGAACCTAATTTTTATCATTTTTTCAATTTTCAGTAATTGTAATTTGCCTGCATACAATTTGAGGACTTTAATAAAATTAAATTTAAATACGCTAACTTAATGGCTTCAAAACTATCTCATCACCAACAAAATTATTAAGTAAGTTTCAATAAATCTTAGAAATTAATGATTTCCTGTTTTTTGTGTATCACTTTATTAATTTGCATGCGTACAATTTACAGTAAGTTTGAATAGTTATCTTTTACGTTATTTCACTTTTTAATTTGTTTAATAATGTATACCTAAATTTTGAATTTTCTTATCTTTAGCGATAGTATTAAATAAATATTAAACGTGATTAATTTCTTTTCTTTTGTTTCATTACTGTTATCAGTTTTAATAAAACCTTTAATTTTTATTATGACTTGCTTTCATTTTAGTATGATCATTGGAGAAATAAAAAAATTTGAATTTTAGGTGGTTTTCAATAAATATTAAACTTCAAGATTAAGTTAAATGTAAATACCTATCGTTTACATTATTTTTACTATGTAAATGACTCATTTATGTACAACTAACAATTGAAATAGATCCGCAAAGCTCTCTTACCATTAACTAAAGTATTAAGTAAATTTTAATAAATGTTAGAAATGAATCATTTCCTGTCTTTGTTTACTACTTTCCGGTAGTTTTACTCTGCTTCCATACAATTTTGCAACTTATATTTTATGATATATTACTATTTAATTTGTTTACTAATGTATGCCTACAGTTTGAAATTTTCTTACCTTTAACAATAGTACGAAATAAATTTATATGAATATTAAAGATTATTAATTTCCTTCCTTTTTTTCATTAATGCTATCAGTTCTAATAAAACTTTAACTTTTTATGATTGCTTTCATTTCACTACAATCATTGGGGTAAATAAGAAATATCACCAATTTGTGTCATTTGTTGCTTGTATATACACCATTTTACAAACTTCAAGACAAAATTAAAGTAGTTATCGTTTATGTTATTTTTACTATTTAATTACCTCAGGTAACTACAGAATTAAGTAAATTTCTATAAAGATACGAGATTAATCATTTTCTGTCTTTTGTTCCATTATTGCTTGGTTATCACATAGTCATTAGAGTAAACAAAAGAACATACCTTTTAAATAGCTGTCAACAAATATTTCAAGATTACCAAATCCTGGAAATTTGCATAATTAGGTACTTTAAACAAGTTTAAAGTATTTTAATGAGCCAGATGTACTTAATGAGATATGATAATAATGTTTATTTTTTGCAATAAAAAATACTACTATTAACGTGCGCTTAAATTATCAATTAGAATTGCAAAAAAAAAGGTTAAAAGACAACAGGAAACTGATCTAAGTTTAACCCTAAATTATAACATGACAAAAAGAGATAAAGATAATGGCTAGCTTTGTGCAAAACGAATAATATACAGATATGGAATTGCATTAATATGGTGTTAACAACAGCTGTCTGTACAAAAATCTAAATTTGTATAGTGATTGTCTTTTGAGGGACGGTAACAGTTTATTATGTAAATGGTCGATGAAACATATGTGTTCGAAAAGATGGAGCCGAGATTAGTCCTTTAAATCTAAGGTTTACGTTATGAACGTCGCTTCGGTATCTGATTTTTTGGTGCAAATATGGTGGAACTTCATTATAAATGATTGAATGGTAGAGTACAGCGGCATGAAGTGCCCTTCTGTTATCCATGTTTAGCCAATTAACGTCGTTTGATTTGTAAGTAATGGGTTGCTATTTCCTTATCCCATAAACAAAGCGTAAACATGATTTTTGTACTCTTCGAATACAATTTTCTTCTGTACTTGCAAGGCATGGACCGTATACTACATCACAAATATTAAAATGACTTAATATTAGTGACTCGGTTAATTGTAATTTTAATGCTTGCGATAGTATATGATGATGAGGAAATAACTTTTTAAACTAGAGTACGATTTCTTAACACATTTAGTAACATGTTCTTGAAATCATAGGTTATTGTCCATTTCTAAGCCCAAGTTTCGTACCACTTGTGAACATTTAAGGTTTACATCACTAACTAATATTTTTAAGTCATTCTCTATTTTTCTTTGAAGGATTTAAGCTAAGATTATGTTTTCTGGACTTACATTCTAAGTTATTTATATCATTGTGTATAATGTTATTCGCCAACGTTAGATCGGAGTGAGTAAAATAGTATTTCAGTGGTGTACGTGCTAATGACATTGTAGTTCAACTGAAGAATTTACTAGACATGTTATAACGGTATAAACGGGTGGTAGAACGGGATTACAGATAAAATTGGCCTTTTTGCCCCGACTAGCCAGCGTATGGGTGTAGGGCAGATGTTGAAAAATTTTGCGCATCCAGAATAGTAAATCGTACGTAAGTCAAAATAGGGGATGAAGACAAAATCGAAGGTTTGGGCGCCAGAATGTTTAGTAGTCAAAATAAGGGTTGTCGTGCCAAAATTACGAGTACATAGCGTGTCTAAACATACAAAAAACATACGCTTACCTATCCGCAATCAATCCCAGGTGTGCTGGACAGCAACTCAGCAAACCACCTGAAATAGGGCTTAAAAAACACTACACGCTTGTCAAATAAAAGCGTGATAAACACTCAATAAAATTACGTTAATACACCTCAGTGTAATAATTAGGCATTAAACGATAATCAAAACAAAACAAAAAAAAAATAAAAAAGCTATAGAATGAACTCTAAACTGAATTAATACTCCACTAAAAATCAAATAAAATACTAAATATTAATAACACTATTACTCAATAAAACAAAAAACTAACTTGTTACGTTAAAACTAAAACCGGTAATTTGTAATTTGCAAAAAACTCTTATGTAACACAAAAGGGTTTCCATAGAAATTAAACACATTTGTAAAACCTAACAAAACTATAATAAAATAATAATAAAAGGATAAATATAAAAAAATGTAAACATACGATAATGCGTATAACAAAAAAATACAAACACTTAAAAGGCGACAGGATGTCTGATCAGAATACTGCTTTTACGCCAGTATAAATCGTTTAACCTATATATATAATTCGTGGATAATATACCCACACTACATAGGGTCAATTGCCCTTTAATACTAAAATAAAAAAAAGTGTGAAGGCGGAGCGTCAAAACTATAATTAATTACGCTAAACAATTTAAACAACAACTTACTTTAACAAAAAAATGACCCCGCTTTCAAACCTTCATACACAAAAAAATAATCGAAACACACAAAAATCTTGAAATATTCAATAAAAACAATATTATATTACCTTAAAGGTCTAGAATTACACCTCTTCTGTGTTACAATATAATGAAGATAACCAGGTGGTCGGTTACTGCTATAACGGAAATGAAATCTTCCTGGTCTGGCAAAATGATGAATGAAATGTTGACTATTGTTCTTTATACACAAACAATTCTTGATTGATTCGCGTTAAATGTTACTGCATAAATTCAAAACTTCTTTTAAAATAATAATAATTTGAGCGTTCACAATTACTTGATAACTTTTAGCTTTTAATTGGTTTTATTTCCACTAATAATCCAAAATGTTAATAACTTGATTTAAATAAATATAATTTTAATATATTGCGAAAGTTTCTTTATCTTTAAATACACTTAACCAAAGAGGTCACTGAAGCACTATACAACACGACGATGTCCTCTAGGTAACTTTACGTAAAACCGAAATCGGCACTAGGTATAATCCTTTGGTGATGAACAATTTTAATAAATCCTTTACAGGTAATCTTCAGGAGTAGCTAAACTACCCTTACTACACAAAAAGTACGTTCGTTAAACACCACAAGGTCCAAAATTTCAACGTTCTAAACCACCCCTTAAAGCGTAACAATAAACGGCAACGTATACTACTCGAAAGCACGATCAGTTTTGAATCCATCAAATTATTAACAAAATCCATCTTGATTTTGAATCCCACTACTCATAAAAATCTTATCTAATTTAATTCCACCAATTAAAAAACGGAAGGGAAAATAAGGTACCCCAACCACAAAATTCGTTTCGTCCGTAAGGACTCGGTAATTTTCAAAACTCAAACGTCAGCAAAGTATCCTGTACAGCCTCTCTATGTTTACCTTAAAGTACGAACAATAAGGCCCACATGCAATCTCTATGACTCAAAACCAGCATATTCACTAATACATTGAACAACTATACTTAAGCGTCTTTATGTCGCTAACATGACATCATACACAGATAAATTACACATTTATTTAATTACTTAATTTTCTATTATATTTTACGGAAATCAAACGAAATAACCTTAATTAAACTTAGATACAACTATTTACAAATAAACGTTAATCAAACTTCTATAAACGAGGAATAATAAGGAAAAACAACCTAAATTACAAAAAAAATACTTCACAAACTAAGAATCTAAAGCTCACCATACACCTCCATCCCTAAAGGTCGCTACACACGTTAAAACAAATTTACTATAAAACATAATTTGACAACAAAAAAAAAGTATATACGGAATCTAACTAAGTGCATAAAACTATAAACAAAATTACCCACTACGTATACAGGGTGTTCAAAATACCCTGACAATGTTCTATGACTCATCTGTTTTCTTATCTTTAATTGTTTTCTTATTATTAGTTTGCCGACAGTTCTACACAGCCGTGCAAATTTTATTATTATCAGCCTTCCAACTCAATACCAAAGTGCGTTATCACTACAATGCGTTCTTTACAATTTTAAAATTAGTTAAATATTTGAAAATAACTTAGCACATTTTTTGTGCAAATCCATCTTTACCTCTCTAAGCGTAGTATAGATTGGAAGTTTTACTATTTAACTTACAGCACAGAATTTTTGTTAGTAAAGAAGTTTACTGTCATGCGGCGTAGAAAGGATCGCCGCCGTAGTTACTGCAAAAGGAGCACAACTAAAAACGCAAAAAATCTTTCTAAGAATCGTATGAGAAAGAAGCGTATACCAGTTGCAAAATCTCTTTGCAGTGTACGTTTTAAAGAATTTTGTATAAAACACTTGAAAATGGAAATGATAGACCATATCTTAATTGCCTAACTCCATAAGAAAATTAAGCAACACATAAGATTTACTGTTTCACAATTTAGTTTTTAAAATTTATTGTTTTGGAACCTCAAACCATTTACCAGTGGTAAGCATTTATAGATTTAACCATCAGACATTTGGACAGTATGATAAAAAAATTTATCTGCTTTTCCTCCGTGGAGTAGAAACCCATACAAATACATTACTGAAACTTTGATTTGTTAACAATCGATCAGAGTGAAACAATTATGGACCTCCTACAAACAAAATTTCTGGATTAAATCGTAATACAAGACGCACATGAATCCCTCCAAAGAGAGGTTCTGTGGCTTAATTCACAAGTATACTATAAATATTAACGAAACATATATGGCAGCTTGAGTTAACAGTGAGAATCATACGATAATTTACTGTTCACCGTACGGTCGCGTTTAGTGAATTTTTAAAGCTTAAAACCATTCTAGTTGATGTGAAATGTCTTCAAAAATTTGTGTACTCCCTACATAACACTTGTAACAATTATGGCAGTCGATTTTGTAAACGACATTTAATTTGTTATGTTTTGTCTTTTGTGTTGGAGTATTGTTAAAGTATATTAAATTTTTATGTTATTGTTATTTTTGTACTTCTTTGTATTTCTCCACAATCTAAATTATTGAAAGATTACAAAGATAATCTGACTAATTTTGACATCTAAAGTAATACTGTTTAACGCGGAATTTGAATTTTTGGATACGTTGTCAAACTGTTTTATTAATAAATTGTAAAGGAAAATTATTTTTGAGAAGAATATTCTTAATTCTGTTCATATTTTTTTATGATGTATACGTGAAGATTTCGCAATGGCATAATTAACCAAATTATTGATAGTTTTCGTAGTATTTATTGTTGTGTGTAAATTGGAATTGATTATTCTGTCAAAATGTAATCTTTAATTGTTTCCTGCTCAGTTGTAAATTGAGTTTTAAGATCCACTTTGTTCAATTTGTTATTTTGTACCTGATTTTTACATGCTAAAATAATAATAAAGTCAGTTATGCCTGAATGGCGTTTAAAATCATTGCTAATCCACTACTGAATTAATTAATTAATTGGTAAAATTCTTTAATTTTATTTCAAAAATGTTCAATAGTCTAAATCGTTTGAAATTCAATACTTAATGAAATCTAAATTACATCCACTCACACGTCCTACGCCTAAAACGTGTGGATTACATAAATTACACAAACTACTTAGATCTATTATAGCATCCCGCGCAAATCCAGATAACCAAGTTTTTTATCGAAAATTTTATTACTAAACCTGTCGCAAAAAATATTTTTTGAGATTTTTCTTCAGAAACTGTTAGTGGAGGGGTGATGCATTATAAAACCACAAAAATCAGTTCTGATGGTGGTGCGCAACCCCCCGCCCCACAACCGCCCCTTTTGAGGAATAGCTTTATTTTGCTAATAACTCGTTAAGCGTCAAATATATCGCAAAATTACTTGTTATAAAAAAGAAAGCTTGATTAATTTCCTAAAAAGAGTATCTAGTATTTTTCCTATGTGCCATAGTTTTCGAGAAACTATTGAAAATACAAGAAAAATTGAATTTTTAATTTTTTTATGTATTTAACATTTTAACATTTAAAAGTATAAGCAAAGAAATGAGAGATATGTTTATTAACTTCAATTTTCCATCATAGAAAATTATGAGAGTAGCTAGATTTCTAGGATGTTTCATTTTTTTTAGATTTTTCGAAGTGTATATCTGCGAATTGTTAACATATTGTAAAAAATGGAATAAGATATGAAATATATTCATTTGGTTACTTTATTTTGTAACCATGAGAAATAATAAACGTCTCTACATTTTGGTAATTTTGAAATTATGAAATTAAAATCATCATATCCAAATACGAATGACATGAAACAGTTTTTAGAAAAGTTTTGTAAAAACAGAACTATTGCTCAACTAAAAAGCAAAGTTCAACATTAAAAAAAAATAAGCCGATGACTTAAATTTCTTAGTGATAGGAATTTTATATTATTGAATGTATTTTCGTGTGTTTATATTTGAATATAATAAACAGTTTAACATTTTAGATATTTTTTAAGTAATAGTAGGAACGGCAACAATAAATCAATTATTCAGTATTATCAATCCTGTCTGTCTCTTATTATGACTTAAGAGGACGCTGCTTCATCTTGAAAAAGCGACTGACGTTTTCGTGACTTCATTACAAAATTCTTAATTTTAATTTTTCAAATTTCACAAAATTGTTTTCAACTTTAACAATTTTAATAAATAATACTGCTACTGACGAAAATAACTGTAAGTGTTATCGAAGCGTTTAGATTGTATAACTTAAAATACAAATGCACCATAAAAAAACCAAAAAGATACGTATTTTAATGTGTGAGTATGGGAAAGTTAAAATTTTCATAAAATTATAAATTATTGATTTAATTATTACGAAGTGCTTGTTATTCAAAATCTCACGTGAGTGACTACAAAACTAATTTTCCGAAGAAGCGTAATTCATTTATTAACAATGAAATAGTTTAATTTTTTTTTCAACCTGCAAGATTATCAAAAAAAGTGCCGGTTTAAATCAATTTTTAGAATAACGGGAAAAGATTTTACAAAAGCATAAAATCTACTGTGTTAAGAAATCCCGTTACCTACATTCTTGCCCACAATCAGTATATATAAGGTGCCGGATCGCATATACACGTTTTTTTTTATATACTGGTGCTTAAACGTAACTTTATCTATGCAAAATTCCGGGTGCCACTTCCACGATTAGTTTCACGGTGCCAATTTTCTATGTATATATATATATATATATATATATATATATATATATATATATATATATATATATATATATGTATACATTCAATGAGTTATTGGTTCACCGTCAATAAAACTATATTTATTATTTATCCATATATTTCAGTCTCGTTTGAGACCTTCTTCAGTGGTTATAAAATGACATAGATTGCCATTTGACAGAATAATATAACGAAAAATATGAAGATAAAGCATACATTTAGAAGATTAATTTACTTATAAAAGAATTGATAAAAATCCGTTAAATAAATTAAGCAAAGGTACTATAAACTTATTAGAAAACTGATTTGATGAAGGAAATATTATTGAAAAGGAAATGAACACCTTAAAATTAAAATATCCTGTATTACCAAGAATATACTTCCTACCTAAATTTCATGAACGAGAGAGACCCTTTAGACCAATTGTTTCATGCTTGAATTCTCCTACATATTTTATATCAAGTATATAAAGTTCCTTTCATGCATAATTAGCCAAATTTTCAGAAACTCTATTGAATTTGTTGAAAAAATAAAGAAGAAAAAAATTGAGTCAGATCATATACCAAACTCTTTAGATGTTTTGTCTCTATTTACTAACATTCCAAATAAACTTGTTCTCAAAATTCTGAATCAAAAAATGTCTGAAATCCAAAATCATACAAAATTAAAGAAAAATCAGTCTTTGGAAGGAGTTGATTTTTGTATTGTTGCTACTTACTTCCATTTCCAAGGAACCTATTATAAACAAACATTTGGCTGTGCCATGGGCTCATCTTCTTTATACTTTGGATACGTTGGTGACGTTCTATTAATTTCTATTAACTTCTATTAACAAGATTTAGAAGAACTATTACACATTTTCAATAATTTCGACCCCAAAATCAAGTTTACTCTAGAAAAAGAAAAAAAAAACTAAATTTCCTTTTTAGATAAACAACAAAATTCTTTCATTACAAACTGGTACCATAAACTAACACATAGTTGGCGATACTTAAATTACCATTTATTACACCCTATTCGAATAAAATCTAACATTATTACCAACACTGTTTTCAAATGCTCAAAAATTTTCAACCGTAAATTTGTAAATAAAAATTTAAAAACTATTTTACTAATTTACTTGCAATAACTATCCCAAATACTTTATTAAAAGAATTATAGAAAAACAAACAAAGTTGTTATATAATGAAAAATATGAAAAATCTATTGAGAATTCTAAATTTAAATATATCCGGATTCCATTTGTAAATAAAAACTGCTTATCATTTAAATCTGTAATCAAATTCAATTTCAAACCGGCATACTTACCGTTCTATAAAGGATAAAATTATATTCTTGTTTAAAATCAAAAATTAACAAAGAACATTATACCAATACTATTTATCACATTCCATGTAAAAATTGCAAGGTCGTTTACATCGGAACCTCTTTACAACCATTAAAAAATAGAATAATACTACACAAATCAGGCGTAAAAGTAAAACCTATGAGCACAGCTTTGGTAAAACGTGTATGAATTTAAACATGATTTTGATTACCACAATACCAAAATTTTAGATATCAGCAAAAACGTTTACGTATATATACTGCGTTAAAGTACATTTCTATATGTAATTAAAGTTTGAACTAGTGACTTCTAAAGCAAGTCATGTGACATTACCACATAACATAAATACCGTAAACAATTTTATCGCTTATATATTATCTTATTTGAGTGAGTTTATAAATATCAAATTTTAAGATATAAATTTAATATTAACACTGTAGTTTATAACACCAAGTCTTTTTTGGGCAGAGGTATCGAACACGAGTGTAAAATGTTTCTACTTAATCCTAATTAAATAAATAATGATAAATTTATAATTTAGACTGATTAAAAACTAATTACTGTGTTACGTATATATATTGCTGTTAATATAAGGAAATAACTTAGTATGATGTCACAAGACAAGTAACTTCTGGAGTTCTGATTAGTTTTTAAAGATTCATGAATTACTTTTTTACGTTTTGTAATATTTCGCTGATATCTGGAAATAATGCAGTATGACAATAAGAGACTTAAAATCCTTAATTTTAATTAGTACAGAACAAATCATTCTCATGTATTATTTTTTAATTTTTATAATAATTTTTGTGGTAGTAATTGGTCTTTAATAAGTTCTTAAAGATGAAGTAAATTAAATCGATTTGTTAAAATGTTCTTGATGGCGTCATTTGTTATATTAATATTATTTAATATTTTAAAATGTCGGAAAAAGATAAAACTTTTTTTAGTGGTATATTCTTTTTTAATTTATGTAGGTAAGCGGTGCTAACTTGACATGAAGTGGACAACTCCAAAATCGAATCATTTATTTCGCTTAAACCGTGATGGGTACAAACTTTACGTTTTGGGTAGTAATTAGTTTTTAATCAGTCTAAATTATAAATTTATCATTATTTATTTAATTAGGATTAAGTAGAAACATTTTACACTCGTGTTCGATACCTCTTCCCAAAAAAGACTTGGTGTTATAAACTACAGTGTTAATATTAAATTTATATCTTAAAATTTGATATTTATAAACTCACTCAAATAAGATAATATATAAGCGATAAAATTGTTTACGGTATTTATGTTATGTGGTAATGTCACATGACTTGCTTTAGAAGTCACTAGTTCAAACTTTAATTACATATAGAAATGTACTTTAAAAATTTAGTTATCTGTTGTAATACGTTATTTAAATCTGAAGTTCGCCAACCCTTAATTTTGTACGAGCAAAAGTGTATTCGGCCAAGAATAAAACTATCGAAAAATCAAATATCCTCTACATCTGTATTAATTGCTAAAGCCCCATCTAAAAACTAGACAAAAACACAATGTAATTGAAATTTAATGTTCTAAAACAATTGCATACAAGCAAATAAAATGATGGCCTTTTAGAGCTCAATTACTCTATTGCATTTATTATTATAATATATGTAATATTATTTTTAGTTCGGTGTGTTACATCTACATCAGAGTTTTTATTTCTAGTTCTATAGGCACGTGCCCAAAACACTAATGACTCGTCAGTCATCTAACCGAGCTGGTAAAGTAGTGGTGACACGACCTGATTAGCATTCAGGAGGTATTGGGTTCGATTCCCGTTACCGTTTACCTTGTATGAGGTTTTTCAGGGGGTTTTCCTCATACACATGTAGCGACATTGTCACTGCGTATATGCACACCATGTGCGGCTACTTAGGCGAATGCTGGAGTAGTATTTTCCCCCTCAGAACCCTAATTCCGTTCCTGCCCATCCTATCCTTAATCTCACCTTACATATATACGTTATGTATGTATGTATGCTGGGAATTCGTGATTGTGCTCGGAAAGCTCCAGCAGTCCGCACTCCCCCTTGGGGAGGGAATGAAATACGTGGCCTTTTCCTTTTTTTCCTTCAGTCATCTAATGCTTTATAACGACAAAATATTTCTCGATCAAGGCATCAATTAATTTTTGTTTTCTGCATGAGATGGACGGGCTCAACTAGACTGTAGTAATCTTTTTTATATAATAAAGACGTTTTTACTTTACCGAAAAATTTTGAAAGTTATTTTTAAACAATTTTTTACACAACAGTAGTTTCATTCGTTCTCACATATCAATTTATATATTATCACACCGATTACCATGATCTTGATTATTACATACAGATTATCTTACTTAAGTTAGACAGAAACGATATCAGAATAGAATTTGCTATTCTGAACGACCTACTTACCGTCATGACAATTCTTAAACTGAGTCTCGAGATGGTCTATATCTTCATAAATTTTAAATACGAAGAAAATTGATTAAGCTCCCCAAGAGGTAAAGAAAGACAACTGTAATGGCAGGGCCATCATTCATTAATACAGTTCTCCTTTATGAGGCAACGGATTTCATTTATTTTTGTGCTGTGTATAAAAATCAAGCACCGGAAGGGATTCATGTCATTATTTTTAGAACAAATGGTGTAAATAAAAAGTTAACAATTATTTTTTGTAAAAAAACAAATTTTTCCCAACCATCAGTCCATTGAATGATTTTTTTGTAATTTTTTTCTAAATAACTTATTTATATATAGTTAATAATAACCTAGAAAAATTAACAAAACGATGTTAGTAAAATTCAAACTTCAAACCAGGGAAAGTATATAATGAAACGTGTTACGAAGAGAACCCGGTTGGAGCTTATGACTCCGCCCTCGACTTCTCGGAACATATGCACTTTCACAATTGATTAAAAACTGTTTAATAATTATTAAACAGTAATATGACTCATAATTAATTAATATATACAAGAATAATTTTTACCTTATTAATAAATTGAATTACTTTATTGTGAATACTAGGGATGTGTAATTTTTTAAATAGTGGAGTAAAATCGCTACGCTTTTCCTAACAATAACCGTTGTAACAATTTAAGCTTTTAATCTAAAATTCTGATTTTTTGCACACATATACCTGAAATATGAGCACTTTTAATAGCAATTCAGGAATTTTGAAAAAGTTTACAGTTTTTTTCAAAATAAAGTTGAAAAAATAATATTATCAAAATCGTTCATCCAAAAACTTCACCCTGCGGCGAGCTATGTGAATTATTGAAAATTTGTATACATAATATCGAGTCAAATGTAGCCAGAAAAGTAGAAAGTTTATAACTTCAATAGTTACAGAAATATGAATTTTTATCCGCTAGCCTTAAAACGCGCGCTCATATTTCAGGTATCGGTATGCAAAAAATCAGAATTTTAGAATAAACGCTTAAATTGTTACAACGGTTAATTTTAAGAAAAACATAGTTTTCTTACCTCGACCTCAGTCTCAATAAATGAACACAAACCACCTGCTGGCTTTTTTGTTGGTCCACGTGGACATGATTGAGAAGTGTCAACAGGTAACTGCATTTTGAGCGCAAATCACAGGCCGTTTAGGAGTAATAAGTCTATCTCGATATGACTATCCTTTTCCGTCTTCTTACTGTAATACTAAAACAGTGCACCGCCCTCTTCGATTTTAAGTCTTTGTCTACCGTTCGAAAGGCCTTAAACAAATGAAATTAAACATATGTTCAACCTGTAGGGACTAGCTTGCCTGGCAGTATATGGCGAGATAAAGACCATGCCTACAGCTGCAATGGAAGCTGCCCTATGCTTAGTACTGCTGGATTTTTTTATCCAGGAGACAGCCCTCTGTCTAAAGGCACTAAGAGGATGCTGATGGGCCGGATAGCGCCTTACTTTGTCTTTAACAAACCCTACCACATTTCTCTCACCCAACCTCCTACCCTACTTTGTCTTTAACAAACCCTACCACTCTTCTCTCACCCAAGCTCCTGAGATACCCTTTGATATAGGAAGTAGTCGCACCTCAAAACGCAGGAAGCACAATGAACCAGCTGTGGCCTAGGTGCAGAGAGCTTTTAAGGCTCACCTTTCTGTTAAATCCAGATCCAGATCCAGAATTACTCCACGTTATCTAAATATCTTATTTAATATTTTCGTATAATTTTAAAACTGCTCCTTACATATAATTTCAAAATCAGTACGTCATTAAACATTCATTTTAATGTCAAACGACGTAAGGGTTGGGTTTACTTTCTAACAAAACCCATTAAATCATTAACTAGTCTTAATCAATGCTTAACCCCTTTTCAAATGGCTTAACATGAAGCTTTATATTTCGTAAACTGCGTTAAAAAAAATTCTTTAGGCATTTAATTCATTTATATACTTTCAAGCCTAGTTATTTAAAGGCTTCAACATTACTTTATTTATGCTTTACTGTTGTTAAATACGCTATAATTCCAAATACTGTTTACGACCGTACACGCTGATTATATTTTTAAAAAATTTGCTGGACACATTTTTTTTACGCAACTCAATCCAGAAAATCTCTTACTTTAATGTCGTATGTTGCTTCTCTAATTAGTGTGTAGTAAATAATCTCTTTGAATTCTAATGCAAACAAAATCTATAGAAAAAGTACGATAAATAGTGTCTACTCTATTTTTACCTTTGATCGGAAATCTCAAAAATGGATATGAAATATATTGCTGAAACGAAGTTTTCCAATATGTGTTGAAGTGCAAAGGTCACTAAAAAGTTACTTTCAACGCTTTGTCTGCAGATTTAATAGCAATTTTCTTCTTTAATGTCAAATTTTCTTTACTCTTACAACAAAAGTGTGGCATTGATAGTTTAAAGGTAGCTGCGATAATTTTTTGTTAGCACTCATATATTATTAAAATGGGGTTTCAATAATACGCATTTCGTGTTTCACGGTATTTTCTTTTTTACTACTAACATAAATTTGATGCGGATCTTATGTTAAACAGAAATGGCTATGATGGCTCCACTTCATCATCAGATACTAATATTGTACTGCAACATATGAATTTTTTGGTATTTCATTATGAAAAACCTGTGTGTCAATGAGTGCCTTCAATGCTCTTTAGATTTTTTTCACAGATAAGTATTTACGTCAACACTCACGCCTGAACGTATCAGTGAACATACACATTTTGCAAGTAGAAGTTATGTAGGTGGAAATATATTTGCAGCAATATAATCCCACAGCAGAAGTCAACTGGAGTGTTATCAAACTGTTAATATTCAAATAGCATACATGAAAACAGTGAGGCATATAGAATGTTAAACTTGGGATTTCAATTTGAAACTTAATGACGCAGTAAGAATTTATGTTGGGTAGTTGTAATTTTTATACCATTGTCCATTTTGCTAAATTTTTAGACTGTATATTCGGTACTACCAAAATATTACTTGTTATGGTTAACGAGATTTTCCAAAGTATACTGACCAATAAAATAAATATAAATGCGTGTACAGTTTTTAGACACATATGTTCATTCATTTAACGCATCCCTAATTCTACAAAACTGATATTGAACTTAATACTTAAGGAACTTTCTGGAAGTATGAGCATGACAATTTATTAAATGAAATGATACATATTGTGATCGATTGAAATGTTTGCACAAACATTGGCTTCCATTTGGCGGAATGGTATGAAATAATATTGTGAATTATAATTTGGCTCAATGCGTCAGATAGTGCTTTGAGCAAAATTGTTAAAAAATGTAATTATAACAAATAAAATTTCCTTTAATATAATTGTTTTCAAACATTTTAAAATGTAATAAAAATGCAATTAAAATTTAAATGTAAGAATAGCTCCTATTGCTTGATATCTAAACGTATGTAGTGCAGGAAATATAACTGACATCAAATATTTTTTTATTTCATGTAGCAGGCCTATCACAAAGTTAACTTAATGCTACAATTCCGTTCATTCAATGTTGGATAATTTTACAAAACGTTTCTTTTTTCACCAATACCTCACTGCATTAACAGCCTTTATCTTAAATCAACTCAATTTCTTTAACTTGTGTAGAGCCGACCAACTAACTCATTCTTCATATTTTCGCGAGGGAAGATAAGACAGATGTATAAAGAATCCAGTGATATTCGTGGAACACGCTCCTTTACATGTCGTAAGCAGAATTTAATGAATTACGTATTTTTTTTTATGATTGCGGACTTGAACAGGCTAAATTTGGCCTATCGTGCTAAAGAACTCAGGAACACTTAGGAGGATGGATAGAGGGATAATGAATCGCTAATAGATGCCTATGAACAGCTACCTTAAATTTTCTCATATCATAAGTGAGAGGAAAGCAGGAACTAGGGAGATCATTCCAGAGTTTAGAAGCCGTGTAGAAAAATGTGGACTGCGCCCGTTTGGCACGACAAGTGGAGATTTGTACTGCATACTGATGATGTGAATGAGCGAATCGTGTGTTTCTCGGAAAGATAGCCCGAGATGGTATCAAGGAATATAATTCAGCAGCACAATAGCCGTTGCAATAACGATTATACAAAGGAAGAACTGAAACCATCCTTCTATGCTCAAGGAACTGCATGTGAGAAGTTAAGGTCGGGTCATTTATAAGCCTAATCGCTCTCTTTTGAATACGATCAACGATATCGAGAGCGTATTGGGGAGCACTAACCCAAAGGTGAGAATTATATTCCAGATGAGGCCGAATTTGGGTCTTATACCGCAGAAGGAGTATAGAGAGGTAAAGTACTACTTAGATCTGTACAAAAAGCCTATTTTACGAGCAGCTGTTTTGGTAGCTGACAGAAGATGGTCAACCCATGACAGATTTGAAGATACAGTCATACCCAACAGAGTAATAGAGGCTAAAAACTTAAGAACTGAGCCATTCATACTTACAACAAGAAATGATCGATCTTTTTTGGCGGACACAAGGCAACACTGTGTTTTCTTAGCATTAAATTTAACTAGATCATTGCTTCCCCATTCGAGAATACGTTGAATGTCTCTGTTGATTGAATTTGCCATTTCAGGTTTAATTCCTTGATTTGACATAGAAGGTGGATTATCACTATGAGTAAACTACAGTGAAGAGTGCTATCGTCAGCAAAGCAATAGATGGGGGTAGTTGTTGAAGAAATAAGGTCATTTATGTACAGCAGAAAAAGTGTAGGCGCTATAACGGAGCCCTGTGGTACGCCCGCGTTAATGCTAACTTCTTTTGAAAAAAAGTCATCAACTACGACACGTATTCGTTTTTTTCACTGAGTTTGTTAGTTTCAAGGAACGTGAGCAGTTGCTGATTGATGGCTTTTTTCCATGATTTTAGACAAAATGGAAGTGATGGCAATTGGTCTGTAATTTGAGGGATCGGTCTTATCACCTTTTTTGGGAATAGGTTGAACATTTGCTAACTTCCATGATGAAGGGAATTCCCCAGAAGATATAGAGATCGTATAGAGCTTAGATAGGACTGGTACTAGTTCGGGGGAATATTTCTTTAAGACAATAGCTGGGATACCGTCTGGGCCAGTCGCCTTATTGAGATCAAGCCTACTGATGATCGATTCCAAGAGCTTGTATCGAAAATGAATTGGTTTCATAGCATATGAAGAAGAGTTGACTAGGAGCACATCTTTTCCAGAATCATTGAGACACGAGTTTGATGTAAACAAATTCACAAAAACATTGGCTTTGCCTACAGAATCAGCAACTACCGATCCGTCAATAGATGTCAGGGAAATGAAGATGTTCCAAAGTTTTTACTAATGGCTCTAGCTAAAGACCAAAATTTACGACTGCCTAAAGGAGATGTAGCTAGTTCATTGCATTTTCGTTGTCCGAACAACTTCTTAGTTTTAGTGATGACACCTTTACAAAGATTTCTAGCACCAACGTATTCTACATGACTGTCGAACAATTTATTAGATTTCCATTTAATATAATATTTATTTTTTAAAGATATTGCATCAGCACAAGCCTTATTGAACCAGGGTTGGGAACGTGAATGACCTATACGGTACTGTTTTTTGGGAATGTATAACTCCATGTATAGTCCCTTCAGGATATATTGGATATGCCGTCTTTAAAATTACGCACGCGAGTATTTAGAGTGATTACAATTTTGAGTTTTGCTTCACATAATTTAATAGTTTTGTTAAGTTATTATAAAGTTTAAATATACAAACAGCACAAGACGGTGACAATATCGTGAAATTTAGTATAAATGGTAAAGAATTTGTCACATGCGCGAGATACAAGAAAGGTTGACTGAAGTCTGAAGTTGAAGGTGGTACTTACTTAATATCTTTATTTGCTTATTTAGCAGTATTGCAAAGGACTTTGTACACTTTTTACATTTACTACCTTTCTATTTACTATTTACAATGGACTTTCTAAGCGCTCTCTTTGCCTCACTCCACCTACATTGTCTTCCTCGCCCCTTAACTGTCTTCTTCTTTTCCATATTTCTTCCATCCAATCCCCTCCGCTTCCTTTTTCCCCCAGTATCTTCTCTATCATCCTCTCCTCTTCCTTTCCCTCCTTGCATTCTTTCATCATATGGTTGATCGTTTCCATCCCCTCCCCGCATAGTATACATGTCTTCGTCTCTTCTCCAATATTTGTTCCCTTTCTTCATTTTTACACCTAAATCTCGCTATCATTTTCTTTCCTTCCGTTCTCCCTTCTTCTTTCAAGTATCCCGGTAACCTTTCTCCCTTGATCTTCCTATAGTTTGTATTATATTTACCTTCCTTCACCTCCATCCATCTTTCCTGCCTTTGAACATCCCTGTCCCTTCTAACTATATCCTCTCTCACGCTCACACCTTCCCTTCTTAATATCTCCACTGATTCTTTCGCATACCCATTTCTTTCATGATATTCTATCCTTCTTTTATTTCCTTCCAGGATTCTTGTAATATCTTACACTCCTCCTCGTACTTCATTGCTCTCATTCCCGCCTCCACCCTTATTTTTTCTGCTTGCTCCTCCTCTCTGATGATGTATGCCGGTGTTTCTATTTCCACTGCCAGTACCCATTTCCAGTATTTTTCTTGAAGTCCCTCTATCTCTTTATACTCCTTCAACTCCCACACTTCCACCCCGTACAACACCACACTTTTTATTAGTTTTTCAAATAATAATCTCCTTTCCATTAAGTCCATTCAGAACAGTCTTTCTCCTAAACTCCACATTTGCCCTATTAATTTATTCTCTTTTCTCACTCGTTCTTTTATATGCTCTCCATCTTCATTGTGTTGTCTCATCGTGTATCCCAAGTAGGCGAATTCCTTTACCCACTGTATCTCGTCTTCCCTCCATTTCCACTCCTTCTTTTCCCTTTATCCTCCCTCTTTTCTCAATACCATTATCTTTGTTTCGTTCCGATTTACTTCCTTTTTAAATATCTGTCCATAGTTTTTAACATCTCCTTCATTTCTTTTTCTTCCTTCGTTATTAACACTGTGTCATCTGCGTATGCCAGCGACCACACTTTCCTGTTCCCCACCACCACTCCTCCTTCTTATTGCACCTTTCATGTCTCCTCTGGATCTCCTGTGTATATCGCAAACAGGCTTGGGCTCAGTGGACATCCTTGCCTCAGACACACTTCCTTGTTATAAATCCTTCACTTAATTCTCCATTCCCCGTCACCCTATTCCTCGTTTATTCATATATTTCTTCCATCCTTTCTATTAATCTTTCGTTCATCTTCTTTTTCCTCCACTATTCCCACACCTTTTACCTGTTCACCCTGTCAAGTGCAGCTACTAGGTCCACAAATACCGCTACCATTTTCCCCTCTCTTTTTTCTAGTTCCTTATTTGCCATGTGCTTCAGGATGTATATGTTGTCTATCCTACTTCTTCCTTGCCTAGATCCTGCCTGTCCATCTGGTAGTAATTTCTTTTCTTCTGCTTCCACCTTCAACCGATCTTCCAGTACCGTCGCGTATATTTTATATACCGTGCTTAGTAAAGTGGTTCCTATGTAATTTGTCACTTGTTTTTTGTGCCCTTTTTTTGTGCACAAGTTGAATGTAGTTTAGGTACAGTAACTAGGGCTTGTTTAATGATTCGGAATGCTTCGAAACGTTTGTCCTCACTGTTTTGTGAATTTCGTGAGCAGAGGAACTATAGTCGAAAAATTTGAGCGACGATATTATGCTGCCATACCAAAAAATCGCGTGACTTCTGTAACACGCGTAAGCTATGTTTATTCACAACATATTCTAGGTAGTTTAGCTGTAACCTACAAAATTGACATTTGCCTCGTGCAATAGTTAATCCCTCTGCATGTAATCGATCAATTACGAATGTTAACATTTTAAGATGCATACTAAAATCTAATGACTTGACAACAATATTATCTAAATAGACCAGGTGAGCTCCCATCATAGCATTAATCATGCGCTGAAATGTCAATGGTGCACTAGTGAGACCAAATAGCATCTCTTTAGATTGGTACAAATCACGACCTATTATTGTAAAATCTGTAAACCCGAACACCTTAAGCATGTACGAGATGTCACACATTTAACAGTAACGTACACTGTTACCCCCGATGTTCTACTGGTTCACAATTCCATGTGATAAAATTTAAGGTATCAGGTCTAATATTGAGTGCGATCTCGGTTGGTGTTTCAAGAACTCCAACACGTCAATAATTTGTGGTCGGCGAGACAAGATCCTGAATTCGCTAATTGACGTTTTCTATTTGCTTACCAAAGCGTGTTAGTTCTAATTTTATTTTATAATCGAGTTCATAAACGTATATCTCTTTTAATTTCTTCCCAAGAGCGCTCCAATCTTGTAGTTCATATTTCATTGACCTTTACTAGTAAATAGCTGATCCATAGAATAGTTCGACAGCTGGAGTAAATAGCTGGGACAAGGTACAACTTCGAGCTGCTCGAAATTGTAGGAGTTCTGTAAGGCTAGTATCACCATTACGTGTACATACATTTTGTTACATGTTTTTGAATGGGAAAGGAAGAAAGAAACAAATAGCAAAGGATACCGAACCCTCGATTCCTAACTGCACCGGCGTCTAATCTTACGTTCGAATCAGCTAAATTAGGAGTTCAGTGTTAGATAGCACGCTTCGTTGAACCGCAGGAAGTTGTGTAAGTGATTCTGTAGGAGTCTGCACAACTACTTGAAATATGTTGTGAATAAGGATAGTTTCCACATAGATAGGCAAACGGCGCAAGTCATTTTAGATATCCTTCATCCATAAATGTTACAGATGTCAGGGGAATTTTTGGTTGGGCAGCGTAGTATTGTCGGTTCATAGAAAATTTTGCGACTCTAGATTCTTCGTTAATGGAACTGACAAGAAAGCCAACAGTATGGAAGTGGGGCAATAGAGCAAGCCCTAGTTATGTACTTACACTATCTTGTCCAGGCTTCAGTCAACCTTTCTTGTTAATTTGCCTGCGGTACTGACTTAAATACTAGATAGTGAAGAAAACGTGACTTGCTTCTTATCCCGGAAGAGGTTAATAGGCCACAAGAGCCATGTTATACTATATGAGATGTGATTAGTACCAATTTCGTCGGTCTCTTACCTTGGGGTTACTATAGCGATACTCAGCTGTTGATGATTTTCGACTACTTTATCAATGATGTGCTGTAATTTCCGGTTCGATGATACACGAAAACTATCCTCACCCAGCATGTCGATAAAGATGTTATCTTGGTATACGGTATTCTGCAATTTGTAATATATGGTGATGGAATTCACAAGACATACAAGATGAATCCTAGATGGCGGGTAATAGCCATACCACCTGATTCTGTATCAAAAACTAAACAAAAAATTGTATAACCGTTTTGCTAGAAAACGTTTAATTTTCGAAAAATTCTTAATTAAAGTATGGTAAACTTAGTCAGTCGTACTAACCTATATGTAAACCACAAAATATCACTATTACGTTTTAGGTGTTTTTATTACTTTATAATTACTTACAATTTTACCAACAGCATTAAAATTTCCGTGACATTCCATTAACAGAAATGTGAGTGAAAGTCAAATTACTTGAAAAAGTACGTAAAAGCCTGTTTCTTTCAAAATGTGAAAATTGTATTGCACATTGTTCCAACATTTTTGTAAAACTTAAGCATTGCCGAAACTTTAAATTTCTGATAGAAATTCTAAGTAAACCAAAGGTATGATGATTGCAGTTACAGACTGGTGATTTTTTTGTTAATTAAACTATAACAAAAAATTATTATTTCATAAAAATATCTCGCAATAAGCAATCCGGAATTCAACTTAACGCTGTCAATAACTTCTCATCTATGAGGTTAACAACAAACTGGTATAAGGTATCCTATGGACAATCAGGTGGTATGACTATTATTGACCATTTAGGATTCACCCTGTATGAACACCAAAACAGATCCCGTAGAAAGGTTCAACCGGGTTTTAAAAATCATGTCTTCGTACTTACATGAAGACTAGCTACTTTAGAATGTTAACATAGCTTGAACATTACGAACCCACCACCAAAATGATTCAGATTGCTCAAAAGGTTAAGAAGGCTTACGAACGTAACAAACTTACAACCTATGAAGACGCGATATCAGTTACTAACTAGGCAAGTCTATTGGAGGAAAAATAAATCCATCTCAGACGCTTCTAAATATTGGAATGCCAGCCCCGCTGTTTATTGGCCATTACCATGTTCAAACGAAATTTGAATTTACTCTTATGGTTTAGGAACCGATGACGGAACTTTTCATGTGCAACATTCAAAACCTATTTTTGATTAGAGAATTAAAGTATCGTACTTACAAAATTGCGTATCCTGTATTGCGGCTTACTGTTATTCGGTACAGACACATCTTGCGCGGCCATCTCTAGATGTTTATTTCATTTTATGTCAACAAATTACGTAGAGTAATTTCGGGTAATATGGAATAGTCTGGGTAATGTGGAATATCCCTGTATCTAAAGGATTCTGTGTTTCAACAGTTATATTAACATGATGAACTTCCTCCAAAACCAGTAATAACGATTAGTTCAGCCGTTTCCCGTTGTCTAGTTAACAGAATACAACATTACATACTTTGCGTTCTCAAAGTTTCTGCACTGTATCTGATATTGCCCTCCACTTGTAGGTGTAGGTCAACGATACTGTACATTACTTACACTAATACAAATTGGGTATAAAATGGAGATTCATGAATTCGTCACCTAAAAATTGAATTTTAATTTGAAAATATCACATCTCAGAAGAAGAGCAAAGGATGGGATCCCGATAGTACATGGAGAGCGATTTCACTAGTTAGAAGTAAATGTTTAGGCTGTTTGGCTTTTGCAAATCGTTATAATATTACTAGTATGACTATTCCGTTTTTCCAATAAAAAGAGATCTCCCCAAACTGTTTGCCAAACTGTTTTTCACCTGATATAATATTCTATGTAAACGAGACGGGGTTGAGTATCGTTCAATCTAGGTGCCCAGAAGTAATGTCTATGAAAGGGACACTACAGGTGGGTGCGGTAATATCTGCTGAACGGGGCTCTCTGCTCACTGTAATATTATGCATGAATGCTGCACGCGGATCTGTGCCGCCGATGAATATTTTTCCTCGTAAGAATTCATGTGAGGAGCTTAAGAAAGGAGCACCCCCAGGTACAATTTTACCCCCCTGGGTGGATTCAAACTGGTCGATTCACAAAATGGTTCAATCATTTCTTAGAGAAAACAAGACCTACCCAAACTTGTCCGGTGCTTCTTGTGCTGGATAGACATTATACTCTCTCGCGAAATTTAGGTGTGATTATTAAAGCAGGGAAGAACTTTCTACATTAATTTGCTGACCACAGCATATCACGCACAAGATGCAACTATAGGATAAATAAGTAATGAGTGCATTTAAAACCTTCTATGATGAAGAAGATAAAATTTCTTTGTAGACGGAGAATATGGCCGTAACTCAACACGATGTATTTGAGCTATTCGGAAAAGCATATACGAAAGTGCAGACGGTAGAGATGTCAATAAAAGGTTTCTGCTCGTCACTGCCAATTTGGAAGTTTATCAGCCACCAATAGTTTTCCCCAAGATATCGAACCCATTCCGCAAATACAGAAGAAAGCTGAAACTAGAAGAAGGAAATCTGGACGAGCAAAAATAATAACCTCCTGCCCAATAAAAACGAGTTAGATGAATTCTTCAATAGTTCACGTGATCAAGTTGTCAGAAAAATAATAGATGAAGCTAGTCCGAGTTCCGCCAAGAAACTGTTATGGGCCTGAAGGCACTAGAACGTCAATCCGTAAAGATAAAGTGCATGGACGCGGTTCATAGTCATCAATCCAAAAGAGCACTCGACACAACTCAACAAAATCAAATGTCACTAAGGCGACACCTGTTAAATAGATAAATAGCGGGAAAAAAGCCATGAAACTAGATCTTAAAATAATGGCGTAACAGGAAACTACAATGTTCATTTGAAAAGAACACACTTACCTTTATCTGAAATGCAACTTCAAAGATACCTGCGCAAAGCTCAGAACGAAAATTTTAAACTTCTTTTAAAATCCGCAAAAATTGCGAAGGTTAATACTGCAAATTCATTATATATTCGGTATAAACTTCTAGGTAACTATTTACTCACTTCAAAAAAAAATGATAACTGGTCAACACTGTATGAAAATTCGTCACAATAAGAATAAACAAAACGCGATCGAATGTGTAAAAGTTCCTGTAATTTAATCAAACGTCACTTAACATTCATTAAAACAAATCAACAAACCTTACTTTACATTTCTGAACGAGAATGGCTTTAATTACGATAACTTTAAAATTTGAAGATAGACTCAACGTGCCCTTAATTTGGTGCAGGTAAATAAGTGCCCAAAATTACACTATATAATTGTATTTTGATTAAAAGAACAGCATCAAGATTTATATAAAGGACAGTACAATCAATGAAACGTTTCCTATACAGTGAGTATATGAATATTCAAACACATAGTATCTGATACTTTAACTTCTACCAAATATTAGAACGTTATACTTTTCTATTACTCTTAAAAATCACGATATTAATGTCTATAATCTCGGTAAATCCACATACGTGACAACATTGTAGATCATATAGATCTGTAAATTTGCATGAATACGAAAAAGGTTTCTAACACAAATTCTTAAAACACGGCACACATCGGCGATACCAGTTAAATGTGGATTAAGAGCACGTTTTTGTTCACTGAGCAGCACTAGGCTAAGTTGGAAATCTCCAATTTCACTTATTGAACGTGGGAACTCAACGTTAAAAAAGAAGCAAGAAACTTTCAATTCGTAGAATGCACGAAACATAATTCTACCAACTACTGTAAACTGAGTCAAATAAGTTCTCAACAATATCTACAAAAGCTACACAAGCAGGCTAAATCATTATTCCATATTGTCAATTTTATACAAAAAAGTCAATTGATATAAACTAAGAATTCTAAATGATAACAGAACATCACGGGATGTGAAAATGGCTGTGATTAAATTTAGCAAACTGAATGGTTTACGTATTTATACAATTTGTACTAAAACAATTTAAATCATCTCAAAACCATATAAGAAAAAACGCAAAAAACATTCACCTTCAACATCAGCTTCAGGATCTGAGCCTATTCTTAAAGATAGTTCCTCTAATAATGACCGTCCACTCTCTTCCATTGTAAAAAATAAAACCTGCAACAGCTGACGATGTAGAATGCATTTTCTGCGTCGCAAAGTTCAGAATGGGTGAAGTAAAGAAGTGTGGGTTTAGTTTGTTGGTTGTGAAGGATGGGTTCATGACACCTGAACATCTGATGAAGGGGAGGTATTTGTATGTGATTTTTGCAAATAAGGAGACTATTTTCGACTAACCAATCCTGATTGTCAAGTAACAAGTATCTACTTCTTGAGTATATTTTCCATTCATTTTATTTTATCTCATTCACATTTTACTGTACCTCATATTACAAAACATATGTATTCCATATTATCCTCTTCTTTTCTTTCCTAACAACCCTGTATAAATTTAATAAAAACATTATTAAACTTAATTTTATTTTTCAAAGTGAAAACTCGTCTTACTCACAGCTAATACAATGGGCAATTTAATTACGGTATTTGAGAGCAATAACTGTTTTCAATATATGTGAGAAAATAAAAATGGTATTTCATATTACCCGACAGTGTCGGATTTAGATGTTTTCCGCTTTAGGCAACTTTTAATTAGGGTATTTATGATGATAGCCTAGTATCTACTATACGTCAACGTCGTACCTAGGAATCTAATTTTTATGCTAAACGCAAGGGTATCGATTGAAGCGCAAGATAATTTTTGTTTATAATGCACATTTTAAAATAATAATACTTTAAATTTCACAATTGTTTTCGACGTGATTTTGTTTACAGCAAAGTCTGTAATCAGTTTTACCATAATTTAAACTTTCAGTTAAATCACTTTCTATAGTCAAAATCGTCAATGAATTTCACCGATTTTCTTGCATACTTGACG
This sequence comes from Vesta saturnalis, assembly GCA_036346205.1. NCBI lineage: Eukaryota > Metazoa > Arthropoda > Insecta > Coleoptera > Lampyridae > Vesta > Vesta saturnalis. Next base: position 396,853 of record JARFJB010000209.1, on the reverse strand, counting down.
GTAAATTTCTGAAAAACGTTTTTTTTTCTCTAGTTCCATCACAATTCGATCAAAAATAGCATAAAAAGTCTTAGTTCTTAATTTTTCCTTTCCAGTTAGAATAATTTGACCATCTCGGCTTTCATTTGAAAAGAGCTTTCGTTTTCGACTTGGTTGCTCTTCATATGATTCTTCTGCAAGCTTTTTGCCTTGTTAATAAAAGTTGTAAACACGTCTTCAGATCTTAAGGACTTTACAAACCGGATTAAAGAGGAAAAGAGCTGCGTTATATCGCCGGTATCGATAGCAACGGATTGAAGACATTTATGCTCAAAATACACACTATCGAAACGATGCAGTTGCCGTTTTATTCCATTTGCTTATATACGTGTTTGGCTTTCCAGATAAATTTTCCATGATTTATGTCAAAGTTTGCAAATATTCATTCCAATTTTCGCACAATCTAATTACAGCATCATGTCGCGAAGACCAACCTGTGCCATCAACTCGTTTTGGAACTTTAGCATTATTTTTTAAGTTTGATTGTAAAATTTCCCACCGACGACTAGAAGCTGAGAAAAAATTATGTAAATGCTGCAAAGCATCGAAAAATGTTTAACATATTCCGCTGCACACACCCCTACTAAATTCAAAGGGTGTGATGATAGTAAGCAAGTGGAATACGTGTCATAATGCGAGCTTGCAGGCCGGTGTAAACCACTGACATGTTACTAGCGTTGTCATAAGATTGACTACAACAATTTATTAATTCTACGTTAAGATCTTCCAATTTTGATAATAACGCATTTTCTATTTGTTCTGATTTATGACCCACGTTCGACAAAAATCCAATTAACCGCTCCACAGGTTTTTCGTTTATTTGAACATATACTATAATGATGGAAACTTGGTCCATGTGGGCAATGTCAGGTGTAGAGCCGACAATAATGCTGTAATATTCTGAATCATGAATTTCTCGAATTATGTAATTTAAAACTTCTCGTGACATCAACTCAATAAATTCATTACAGATTGTTGACGATAAATGAGATGTTTTGCCATTACCAGGGTTTCCACATTCTGATATGTGTTTTGCTAAAAAGGGGTTGAATTCTGAGATAAATTCTAAACACATCATGTAATTTCCATTTTTCAGAGCCCCAAACCTTTTCTACGCTTCCCTAAAAGCTAAACCTCTAGATGACAACTTTTTTACTACATCAAATACCCTTTACAACACACTTTTCCAATGCTCAGTTTGACTTTTAATTTGTCCACAGGGTAATGAGTCTATTCTACCCGTACAAGAACTATTTTTTCTGTGCAATAATAAAATTTGACATTTGGAGTGTTCGGCATGGGATACAAAGTAACTTTTGTTTCGAAGAAAAGTATGTTAAAAATTTTCGTAACTGTTGTTCACCCTTTTTTAATTTTCGATGAAACACTCCTTTATTCAAGGAACGCTGAAACATACCTTCAGGATTGCTTGCTACAACAGTTTTTGTTATCGTTGCTGAAAAATCGTCAACATGTGCTGATTGATTTCTTGGGATAATAAATAGTTAATGCTTTGACCATTTAACTGAACCCATTCAGCAACCCATGCACTAGCTCTTGCTGCTCACCCAAAACCGAAAATGTACATTGAACAACTTTTAAAGAACCTGGTTGAGGATCAATATAATCTGTTCCTAACCCATAATTACTACCACCACTACTATCAGCACTGACACATGTACATTTAAAACAGTGATACCAATTGTAATCGTATAAGGCAACGAACGGTACAACGTACAACTGAAATCAGAATCCGAAATATAATATACATACTGAATCAAAATAAAAAAGAAACTTTGGCTGCAGAAACTTAATGTGTTCGGATTAATAAAATAAAAATATTAACTATCCAGGGTACCTCCTCAACACATCATGGACGCTGTATGGTCTCAATGCAAGCTTGCGGCAGTCCCCAGTCGGTTTTTTGTTGGGCGCTTTTCACGTTTGAAACCAAACGTGAACAAAAAAAAAACACAGCTCAACATTTGGTTGGTAATGAATACATTCATAACACAATCAAGGTAAGATAAAACACGAGTACAGTACTTGCCGCCGTGTTTTAAACATAAACCAATTCAATAAAATTGTCAGATTGTTTTGGGAAGGTTTATACGTATGTGTATCCTATAGTATGTTTAAAGTATTAGAAAATGTTACTATAAAGACAAAAAATTAACAAGATTTTGATTTAAAGTTTTATTTAAAACAATTGATTTTACGTAATTTAAATTTCTTTGTGCCATCTATAAATTTTGGCGCCCCCTAAAACTTGGCGCTTTACGTACTTGCATAATTTGCGTAATGGTAAATACGGTACTGTTACTCGAACCCTACTAATTAAACGTATGCGTCCAATACTCCCGGCATATCCAATAGTTAATACTATTAGCCCAATCTCATAATTCTTTGTTGAATCCATTATTAAGTTTTTTATGATGATTATTGAAGTTTATTTAATAAAACTTGTGGCGTTCAGACTTTGTTTCCCTGCATTGTACTGATGTACATCATTTGCCACCATAAGTACTCCACATTTAACCCATTCAATATTTTTGCTTGCCGGAGATTTTGTGACGCGGCTAACGTTATACGGACTAATGGGAATAAAAAACTTATTATATACGAAAAAAATTTCATAGTTAGCAAAATTCAACGTGACCGATAAAAGTTGTTGTCTTTTTAAGTGCTTTAGCTGTCTTTCATTTCGTACAGTACTTAATTTTGTAGAGCTTGTAATTTTAAACTCAAAATGAACTAAATTTGTTGCGTTATTTCAAACTGTTTATTTAATTAGAATCTTTAGTAATGATCACTTTTTGAAAGGAAGACGTTAATTTTCACTAATACTAATAATCTCTACTGAAAAATGACTTCAATTTCAATGTAAATTAAAGCAGTTTATTTTCTACTTAAAACGTAATTATACTGACTGAAATTAATGCATCTTTATTTCATTATTTTGAAGTTCACAATACAGGTTATTAAGCACTAAAAGATGCAATAAACAAAATAATAATCGTCAACTATATGTTTAAAAATTAACTCAAGCTAAACTTTTACTGTAAAAATGTACTAGTTAATTTTGAAAAATACAGTTGGTAACTAAACATTGTTACATTTTTCACTGATAACCTTCGCTCCGCGTTGAGCGTGTTCTGGAATGTCATCAAGGCGGTTTAACAATATTTAAAAGACTTATGAAAAACTTATGCAAAAACTAAAATAATATTCAGTAGTAGACTTTCATATACATGTGATATGGAAAACTTATTCCTTGTGTTTATATATTTTGTAAATTTGTTTGTTTATTTAAATTAAGATTTAAATAGAGAATTTATGCCCAAAGATGGATATTTATAATACATAGGTAGAAGTTAAATCAACATCGGAAGACACCAAGCTGCGCAAAAAAGTGACGTCAGAGTGCAAAGCTCAGCAAAAAAATATACGTTTGAAAAAATAAAAGTTTAGGTTATGTTACTTCGCGATTGTTGTCCAAGAATACAATTTTAGATGCAAAATTTTTGAAATAATCATAAAATAAAATCATATTTTATTGTCATAGTTACAAAATCTAGTTTTTTTAAAATACATTTGCCAATAACAATTAATCTCCTGATTTTTGGCCAGATTTAAATATTAGCAGAGCATTATTTATAAAGCCCATTTCACCACCTAAAATAATGATAAATAGCAACATATTTACTTTTTAAAATTAAAAAAAACATACCAGCATGTACGATTATAAGGCGATTTCCTTTTCAAATAGGAGATTTAAGACCTGCGTTTGTCACATTTGTCCACGAATATGGTGTCGTATGAGACGAATGTATGTATGTTTCATCTAAAATTTACATAAGATTATGCAGTAGAATGTATAGTTTATAATCTTCAAAACTAACCTGTGTATATAATTGGTCGTCCTACTTTCCGATAATTAGTGATCGAAGTTATAAATTCCTTCGAATATTACAAAATAAAACGTTGTTATCCAACTGCTTTTTACCTTAATTGATACTTTTAAACTATTTGTAATTGTTCCACACAATCTTGCGAGCATCTTCAGATAACACATGGCGTTTTCTTGCTTGACATGCTTGAGCGTTATGAGATGTACTTGCGTCGCACATTACATAAAGAACTAGATTTGATTACATTAATATAACGTGAAATTAATAATTAAAGTAACTTACTTATAAATTCAATACAGGCAGCGGATAGTTTAAAAAAAAACTGTTTTGTAGAATAAGTAATAAACAAATTTGATACGCGGGAAAAACAAGAGGTTATAACCAAAAGTTGGCAAACGATCAGCTGGAAAGTAACGTTTTTAGAGAGCACAGTATTAATATCTGTGTCATTTTCCAATCATTACTGCATCTTTATCTAGTTTAAAAATGCGTTTCTGCGCTGGTGTCTTCCGATGTTGATTTTACTCTATAATAGTTATTTGTAGTACAAGGGCAGAGAATCGGTGTTTGTGAGTACGAGTATTCGACGCCTGCAAATTTATGAGTACTTGCAAACCATTTTATGGTAAGTGATGCACAAGATTTTTTTGTGCCGATGTCAACAATTGTTATTAAAATCAATAAACAAAATTATTGTACTTTTTAAAATTTCATACCTGTTGAAATTAAGTTGGCAATACTGACACTAACCGATATAATCTAAAAAATACAATTGCGGAATTATGCATTACTCGAATTTTGTAGGTCCTTACCAATTTGTTGACTTTATAATAATAATCTATAGATGTAATTCGTAGTTTATAAGAAACTAATAACGGATGCGTCACGTACACGGTAACGCAATTAGCCTTGGTGTAGTATCAAATGTTGATTATTGTCGAATATTCTACCAGTTGTATCAGTACAACGAATACCAACTGTAATTTAGTATTACATTTGCCGGCCTACGCCGAAAAACGCATAGTTTCCGAACGCATTTACGGTCTGCATATGCCCCATTAAAGAACGTTTTATAATGCGAATGTAATCATTGGTAATATGACCACGTTTTTGGAAAATTTAATCGTTGGGTTTAAGTTCCTACTAAGTGTATATAATGTGTATCATACGTTTCATAATGAATACTGTACTAACTTGTGCTCTTGTTTCAGGTACGACAGTTTTATTAGGAGAACTTTGGTAAGCATTTGCATTGCTTAATTGAAAGGTAAAAATTACATTTAGAGCGTTCGTTAACGGTAAGGGTACAATGAACTTGTGTTATGTTTTAAAAAAAAACGTGATGTGTGATTTGTTCAAACATGTTTTCTCTTCTATCGTAATTATAATTTCTTTCCAATGTTAGTTATGATACTTGCAGATTTTTCTGTAATGGTTTCATTATTGTAGTAAGTTTTTGTTTAATTCATTTCCGAAGACACAGATTACGAATCGGTATTGGCCTGCCGCCTGGATCACAACTAAGTCAATCTCTGTTGATCATATGGAGCAGTCTAAATATTAATGAAAATAAATTTATAAGCATGCACTAAGTTCTACATCTGTGGTCTTAGTGTTGAACCTACACAAACTGGCTAAAAACTATACATACGTAATTAGAGCTAAAAATTTATTTACCATTGCAAAATTCTTTACAAACTCTAACATTTGCATTTTTTCACAGTTTTAAATAATACGTCACGTAGAGGGTGCCTGGTAAATCTCAAACTGATGAGTCGGATGGGTCAACGATAGAGTAAGTAAACTAGTGCTTTATGGGTAAACTTTGCCAATAATAGTATATTATGTTATTAGGAGTAAATGTGACAGTTTAGGTGGCAACTCTGAATGTTTAATTGCCGAAAGAAGTAAGGCAACTAATTATTCAGCTGAGCCACATAGACATTTTTACTCCAAATAACATATACCGTAGACTTGGGTGACTTGACTGCTATTTTGACTTGAATTCAATAATATCTGCCATGCCCATAAATATATCATAAAACAAAAAATATGGCGTTATGCCACTTTTTGCAAAGAATAGAACCTGTATAAAATATTTTTGTAAAACTCAAACAAAAATTTACAGAAAAAATAAAAACCCTGTTTTTCAAGTCACCCTACCTGTTGAGTGACTTGAAAAAAATTTTTGAGACCATTTATTTCAAAAAAGAAACGTTTTTTTCTGACAAGATACAAAAATAATTTAAAAATCAAGGTATTCTCAAAAAGTTAACATCATAATAATACTTAAACCTAAATTAACAATATTTTTACAAATGTAGTTAACATATTTGTTTATAAAACATTGTCATCTACCAAATCTGTCAAAAATTTGAAACGTTCTCGGCGAAGGAGTTGTGGAGCTGGCAGACATACGACCTCATTTCTGTGCACCATCGATTCGTCTATTACGTCAGGATATGAAAAAAACGTTTCTTTTGTACCCACAGCTTTTCGTAGGAATTTTACTTGAAGGTACTCTTCGTCAATGACTTGGCAGATATTTTACAAGCCGTTTCTCTGTTTGAAAGTTCACAAGAACAAACTCTCCATATTGAAATGAGTGTCGTTCCACAGGTTCTTCATTTTGCTTATTGTCTTGATTTCGCATTTGTAAATTATCCTCGGGCTCAAAATCACTGGACTCTTCTTCGTCGGTCTCGTCTTCAAGCTCTATATCATCTATCTCACTTACAGAAGAAAGTTCGGATTTATTCGACTTGCGTGGCTTCGGATTTCTTTAACAATTTTGTTTTACTCAGATAGTTGTACTGTCACCTTTGTCTCGTCTATTTTTTCTGCTTCTAAATCTTCTACTGAGATGCTCTCCCCTGGAGCAACATTTAGTTTCTTCCGTCTGCCGGACTTACTGGGTTTTACATTTCTTGTTGTTTCAAACATATCTTTTAACACATTGGCAATTTCCCAACAGGCCTGTGTTGAGAAGGGATTCGTTGTAAAACAGCTTCTCGATCGATAGGAATAAGTCCTGTCGCTTGGAACCCGGCTTTTATGTTATCAGCATTTTTTGCACCTAGTTCTACTAATGTTGCTTTGAGTAGACCAGGGAATCGATCTTTCCTTATGGGACCAGGTTGTGTTTGCTTCCATTTAGTTAAAACAGACCTCCATTTACCCTTCAGTGGTTTGAAATAGCAAACATCTAGCGGTTGCGTTCTATGTGTACTATTGGAGGCAAGAGAACAAAGCGAATATTATTGTTTTGGCACTCCTGTATGACAGTGACGCTAATGTGGCTGGCTAAATTGTCACCGATCAACACCTTCGGTCCTTCAAGTTTTTGAAAATAAGGGAGCACAATACATTTAAACCAGTCTTCGAATGGGTGTACATCAAACCATCCAGATTTGCTGCGATTGTACCGGGCGTTTTCGGGACCATTTTCTGTCCACGTAGACCACAGCTGATCTGCCTTATATACAATATAAGGCGGCAACATAACAACAATTATGAATTTGCCGCGATTTGCAGCTATCCAGCTCGTCAGGAATTTTTAGCTATAACATCTAATACTTAGTTATTACATAAAACTATCGGCATCTGGTGAATGCAATATTTTAGTTCGATGAAAAAAATGTAGTCAATGCTTCATTACTTTTTATGTAAAATTTACACATTGGAGTGCACATTTAGTTCAGTCACTTGTCACAAAACATGTATCTGATTTATCTTGATTTTTGTCCTAGTTCAGATCAAAATAAAGTATGGTCAAAGAATACGAAAGCAAACTGCTACTGTTAATTACCTGTTAAAGAATTCATTATGTATGTTAAAAAAATAATGTTTAGAACTACTGAGCAAAAGCCACATTATTCTCTTCTCGCTGTAATAGTTTCGCTTCGCCAACTCGCGTGAGCTCCAAAATAAATGATGGTTTTGCTCACTTGTACTAAACATATGAATTCCGCCATACTACCAGGATTCAGGAGATTTGTGGGAATTCATCTTAGTAAAACCAATATGCTGTATTGTTTTCTAGTAATTTTATTATGCATGAGTGAGACTTCTTCTCAGGAACAGTTCAGCCTCTTTTTACAAAATTATATTTCTTAGAGCCAGATAAAACACCTGTTTACAACTTTTAGCTACTGAAATTTGAAATGACACTATGGAATAAACACGTAGTACCAATGATTACCCGGTCTGTTATCGGTAAAAGTACCTAATCTTTAAATAATTTTGAACTAGATCTTTAATATTGTCTTTATCTAAGGGAAATCCCCACTCCGCAGCAAATAAAACAGCATCTTTTAGAACCACTTCCTCCTTCGTTGTCAATGAAGTCTGGCCCCCATAAGTTTTCATATTTTTATTTTTAAGTTTTCGATGTAATGTCGATTTTGATATCCCGGTATTACTTGAAGCCTCCGCCAATGTCCATCTACCAGTGCGTATATTTCGTATATTTGTTAAGGCTTCTTCTAATTCATCTTTAGTAAAATCGTCGTATTTTCGCTTTCCTAACACTCTCTTATACTTATTTGGCATTTTGTTAAGTCACCCAAAATCTGTAACAAAAAATGTAAAGAAGCATTACTTAACCTCAAAAAATAAAATCAACAGACCTGGGGTTCAGAACTCGTTGAGAAGACAATAAACTATTGTAAAAAAATATTACATGTAATTTGCTCATATGGATTCCTGGGGATGACCTTAATTATATCGCATATCAAAAACCGTGGTTTTCTTACCTATTATTCAGTATTCTTTAAGAGCCAGATAAAACACCTGTTTACAACTTTTAGCTACTGAAAACCTTACTTCATCACTGTGGAATACTTCAGAAATTTTTCTGAAGTTTGGGCGTTTACCTAAAAGATGGCAACAGTAGTTCCAAAAATAAATGTCACACTGTGTCAAGTCACCCCTACGATTTCAAATCACCCAACTCTACGGTACTATTTTATGCGCAAACGTAATCACATAAATTAAAAATAATTGGTAAAGCCGAAAGGAAAGAGCAACACTAGCAGGTAGAAGAAAAAAATAATCAGGACGATTTTCAAGTAATGAAACCATAACAACGCTTGTATTGTGTTGATTGTGTTAAAGAACATCATAAACTGTTGTTAGCGTTATTTGAATTGAAGACGTTATGAAATAAACTTCTTGTTTCATCTTTGGTGTTAATCTTATTTTGTAATTGTTGTTTTTACAAAATAATTAATCAGTTTCTAAATCGGTAAAAGTAAAAATACCTAGGCTTTTACTCCATGTCCGAGAAGTAAAACTTTTACCTGTGACATTTAGTTACTTTTGTAACGTTTGCGGATAAAATGTGTTTATCGTATTATATGACTAGTAAATGTGCGCATTTTAAAATTAATCTTGACTATACGCAGTGTTCCAAAAAAGTAGGGCAAGACAAAGTTAGTATATCGAATTTTGGATTTTACGTATAATACCCATACAGGGTTCCATACGTGTCAAATTTGCGGTTTTTGAAATAATACGAATTTTATCCAAAACATCGCATTTACAGGTTATAATGTTATTATGATGTACCATCTAGTGTTTTGTTAAGAAAAATTTTATATTTGGACCACAGTAAGACCAAGCTGAAGCCTATGTTCTGGTTAGGAAATACTAGAGATAAATGCTATAGGGTATTCAAAATATATGTTCAAAGTTGCGAAACTTGAACACATCACCTTTCTCAAATAAACCACCCAGTATATTTTATGCCGTATTAAAAAGAGCCAAAGACCACATAATACTTTATGTCCTATACCTATCGCTCACTGTTTTCGAGTAATTTTGATTTTTCTATATTATTCAATATTTCAATAGTTTTCCTTGTGATGATTTGCAGTAGACATGAAAACAATTTTGCACATGAAAAATAATTGACCTATCACACTCCTCTGACATTTTGGTAACCATTTAAGATTGTGAAAGTTTTGTGTGTTAAATACATAATAATGTACTGAATAATTGATACGGTTTATGTGTTAGGAGAGGCTCGTTAGGAGAGGCTCAGAAAAATTGTCCTCTTGCTCAAACGTTATACAAAAGGATTTTGTGCGACGCCAACCCATTTGGTTCACCTTTGAAAATTTTATGGAAGGATTCGATTCTACTGGCAGTGTGGATTATGCAAATCTAAAGTGGTGAATAGAAATACCAATAACCAAGAAAAATAACTTGAGATTCTGCTTCATGTTGAAAAAACCGTCAATGGTCGTCAGATAATAATATCATGTGAAACGTCATAATCAACTGCCAATCAGCCAACTAGAAGTTAGAAGTATCATACTTACCATACCGAACTACACCAGGAAGTACACAATGATGATTTCGAAAGACGAGTAAAATTTTGCCAGTGGATTAGTGCTCAAGGTGAGATTAATCCAAAATTTTTATCTTATATTATGTCTGACGAGGCTACGTTTAGAAGCAATGTGCGTCATAATAAGCACTATTGCGCAGTAGACAATCCGACAAATACAAAGCTAAAACCACTGGTCCATAAATGTTTGATGTGGTATTCTCTACAATAGAATTATTGGTTCGTATTTTTTTAATACTTCCCTGACTGATCGCACTTACCTTCAATTCCTCCAAAAAGTTTTGCCTAACCTCCTCCATATGCTTAGTAATAACGAAAGACCGAGCGTGTGGCTGCAACAGGACGTGCTCCTCCGCGCTACCACCACGAGGTACGTTTTTAGATGATAATTGTCCTCAAAAATGGATTGGGCTTGGAGGTGTTGTGCGGTGGCCACCAAGGTCGTGTGATTTTATGAAATTGGATTTCTTGTTATGGGGAATATTGAAAAACGTGTATACATCTCCCACTACAAAAAAAGATTAGGACACTAGAGGCTTGTGGAACGGTAACGCTGCAGATGCTGGGAAACGTGGGACAAAACGACTAAATGTGTGTATTGATCAGGAGGGACACCTTTTAAAGCATATTTTAAGAAGAACTCATTAGTAACTGTTGAATTATTCAATGACTTGGGAATGTTTGTTTATTTTATATCAAGTTCTTATGATAACGTACTATATTTTCTGTTAGTTAGTGTTAGTGTTTCGTATGTAATGCCATTTTTTTGCCTCTGTTGTTTTCAAATTTCATGGCTACTGCGAATAATCACACGAAAAACCATTAAAATATTGAGTAATATAGAAAATCAAATAACTCAACAACGGTGGTCACATACATTTTGAACATCCTGTAGCATTTATCTCTTCTTCTTCAGAACATGGGCTTAAGCTTGGCCTTTCCTTGGTCCAAATATAAAAGTTTTACTAACAAAACACAATATGGTACATAACAAAGTTATACCTGTAAATGCGATTTTTTGGATAAAATTTGAATTTTGTCAAAAACCGTAAATTTTACATGCATGAAACCTATATAAACAATGTTTTATAATTGCACGTTGAATACAAAAATCGAGTGATATACAGGATGTTCCATTACAAAAATACTAGCTTTGTCTTACCTTGCTTTTTTGGAACACTCTGTATAGTCAAGAATAATTTTAAAAGCGTACACTTTTTGTTTGCCCATAAAGCACCAGTATACTTTACTCCATCGTTGACTCCTATACACAAGAAACTTCTTTACGAGGTATTTTCTATATGAATCTATTTTTAATTTAAAAGTCCTTTTTTTATAAATGTGATAACAGTAGATAATTTAAAAAATTAAAAAATAGTTATATGTATCACTAGTCAAGAAATAATAGTTTGGCGAGGATGAGGTAAATGCGAATACTCGCAGAAATAGTTTCTGGGCATGTGGTACACAATTTTTTTGAAAATGTTTTTGGAACGCAATCATAAATTAAGTTATGTTGGAAACACTGAATATCTGTTAACAATCGTTCATATATGAGAACTTTTTACAGGCCTACATCGGATACAATGAGTTTCAGGACGTTGAGCATTAAAAATAAAACAACCATGTTGTTTTATTGGACGTACTTTATTCGAATTAAGTTGCTACAAGCTTTAATGGATTTCGTACGATTAATATTAAAGATGACATTTTTACATTACAAGCCTTGCTTGTAATCGCGTTCTATGGCGGGTACGTTGTGAATGCTCTAAACTCGACTTTGAAGACGTTCTATAAAAATTCAGTACTAAAAAAAATTTTGAATTAAAGAAATAACAAGGACGATTAAAAGTGCTAGAATATGACAAACACGTCAATGGCTATTTGTGCAATAAAAATCATTGTAGCTGTAACATTCGTATTAAAAATATTTTTTCTACCAACAGGAAATAACATGATTTACTCTATAATGTTAGTGATCAAAGCGAAGTTTGAGTGAGCAAAATTTGTTGACGCGTTGCTGTATGGTTGCTGACGAAATACATTCAATAAATCATTTGATTTCTTTGGGCAAGATTAGATTATTTACTGTCACTGTGCACTTCATATATCACACTCGAATATTAATAATATGAGAAAAAAAATTATGAATTTGCCGCGATTTGCAGCTATCCAGCTCGTCAGGAATTTTTAGCGATAACATCTAATACTTAGTTATTACATAAAACTATCGGCATCTGGTGAATGCAATATTTTAGTTCGATGAAAAAAATGTAGTCAATGCTTCATTACTTTTTATGTAAAATTTACACATTGGAGTGCACATTTAGTTCAGTCACTTGTCACAAAACATGTATCTGATTTATCTTGATTTTTGTCCCAGTTCAGATCAAAATAAAGTATGGTCAAAGAATACGAAAGCAAACTGCTACTGTTAATTACCTGTTAAAGAATTCATTATGTATGTTAAAAAAATAATGTTTAGAACTACTGAGCAAAAGCCACATTATTCTCTTCTCGCTGTAATAGTTTCGCTTCGCCAACTCGCGTGAGCTCCAAAATAAATGATGGTTTTGCTCACTTGTACTAAAAATATGAATTCCGCCATACTACCAGGATTCAGGAGATTTATGGGAATTCATCTTAGTAAAACCAATATGCTGTATTGTTTTCTAGTAATTTTATTATGCATGAGTGAGACTTCTTCTCAGGAACAGTTCAGCCTCTTCTTTAGAAAAAAAAACTATGATTTCTTATGCCTAATGTTGTATATCGTCGTACACGATGAAATTTAGAAATGACGAACTAATGTACACATTGACATAGTTACTTCTAGCGCCGTGTTCATTAGAGCATCTGCCCCCCGGCTTATTCACAAATAGACGGAAATGGTCCCAGTATGACCAGAATAAGAAATCCAGCGTTCCTATTCAATAAATTACTTAATGAAATTAAGTGACATGATTTAATGCTACAACGGAAGCAAGGGTTCAGGATAAGAAATACATATGTGATACTCAAAGTGTAAGATACAAGTTAATAATTTGTATGGCTGACAGTACTAAAGTTTGTAGTATCACTTAAATCGTTAACATTTGGAATATACCTAAAATTGGACTCTATGTGAATACAGAGGCGTAAGGAACTAGAACCCAGACGAGAATATTAGATATCATGGGGTACGCATTTGTATATGAACAAGAAATTTTATACAGTCTGCTATGAATCCACAAGAAAGTCTTGAGGTGACGCTTGAACTAAAAAAGAAATAAAAATATACTTTTGCAATTCATTAGTAAAAATATGCAGGTATCTACTAAAAAAGTGGTTTGGTAATAAATATGGAGACGAATTGTACAGTTGTACGTGTAGATGTCAATTAAGAGATGTACATTTTTAAACAACTAACTTTATTTAATTAAACTTACATTAATAATTCTGGATATTAATTACTCACAATTGGCTTCAAATCATTTTTAGCATAAATTGATTGATTAACTATACATGGTTCTTATTGTCTACATTGTCTATATTGTATACTACTACTCGACTACTCTTACTGCCTAACTAAATACAATTCTTTTCATAGCGTTTAACGTAACCTACTTACTTACTTACCACAGGTTACTTATTTGCAATTTATTGACACATAGCATAATGCTGATTCAGCATTGTGTACACATTCAGTTGGCCTTCTCTTACGTTTAATAAATATAATTGTTTTATCAAAAGGTTTCAACATGCAACTATTTTAATATATTTAAATTCTAATCCAAAAGGGTACCAGCAATTCATTTTTCAATGAATTCCTTTATTCTCGAGAATAACACTATCACCGCAATTTAAAGCCCAAAACTTTCCTTTCTCTTCATAAAACCACACGTACAGCACATTTCTACTTCACTGTTACGCGGCTAACTCAATGGAGAAGGGGAGGTTCGTTGCAAGTCGTATAGTAGTTGAAATAATACTTCAAACACCTTACACTTACCATAAAATAAAGCTCAAAGTCGGGAGGCATTGGCACTAGCGTCACTGTGACCATAATATTTAGAAAAATACATAACTTAACCTTCCCTTAGTCTGGTGGGGTCTGACAGACCCCAAGGTTCATATTAAGTATCGCCCTGACGCGCACAAGTTTCACGCAGCGCTTTGGCTCCGTGTATCTGCCGATATTGACCCGTTCTAATGATCGCTAGTACACGGTTTACAGTAGAGATTGTAGCACGAGTGTATTTTCGCATATTTTGCTTCGGATCCCACCAGACTGAATCAGCAACATTTTTAATAATCGACGGTAAGTTGTTTTTTTTTCATTATATACTTATGCATGCATGTATAGTGTATCCTTATAGCCTGTTATAGTGGAAAATAATATTTGTTTATATATTGCTCATACATTTATGGTTTATTTTTTATATTATTTGATTCTTTTATTGTACCTTCTTTTATTGTTAGTTATGTGACAAAATAATTCATTTTCAGATACAAGATGGGAGATTTTGTGAGAGAGCTGGCTAGATTGCTAGCCCTTTATGAAGAGGTGCAAACAGACATAAGCTCAGGTTCAGAACATAGGGAAGACTTCGAAATAGAGGACATGGAGGCAGACAACTGCAACTTCGACGAAGAAGAAAATCTAGTTCAACATAACTCTGACTCCAGCGAAGAAGAGGCTGCTATTTCTGAAATGGATAACAATATGGATCCATTTTACTTGGGTATGGACAAAATGGTTCAAGATGCCAATTGTTTCAAAAAAAAGTGTGGAGACCCGGGCTGAAAATATAATTGTACATTTACCATGTGTAAGAAGGCAGTTCAGAGAGGCGAAATCCCCTTTGGAGTGCTGGAAATTGTTTGTGACAAATGACATGTTTCAAGAAATCGTGTTGAGAACTAACGAGAAAATTCGAGAAAATGCAGCATCGTATTCAAAAGAAAATAAATACAAAGTAAAAGATACAACTATTGAAGAACTCTGTGCTTTCTTTGGTCTGCTATATATGGCAGGATTCTATCGCTCCGGCAGACAAACTTTAGACGATCTTTGGGCTTCAGATGACACTGGTGTTATGAAGTTCAGAAAGACAATGCCTTTATATAGATTCAGGTTTTTATTGGCAGCTCTAAGGTTTGATGAACCAAAAACTCGACATGAGCGTCAAAAAATTGATAAGCGTGCCGTCATCAGAACAATATTTGACCAATTCACATCCCAATGTAAAACAGTCTATTCTCCCAGTGAATACTTGACAATCGACGAACTACTTCAATCGTTTCGTGGCCGATGCTCATTCCGTCAGTACATTCCAAATAAGCCCTCTAAGTATGGAATAAAAATATTTGCTCTAGTGGATGCAAGATGTTTTTATATCGTGAATATGGAGGTTTACGTCGGAAGTCAACCCGAAGGACTTTTCAAGCAGTCCAATAGTGGTGAAGAAATCGTCATACGCCTTATTCAACCAATATATAATAAACTGGGCTCAATATAACGTTTGATAATTGGTTCACTAACTACCCACTGATGACTCGATTACTTTCTGAACATCGTCTCACTTCCGTTGGAACTGTAAAGAAGAATAAAAGAGAGTTTCCCCCACGTCTCCTCTTTACAGCTGACAGAAAATGGCCCTCGAGCATGTTTGGTTTCCAGAAAAATATCACAGTTGTGTGTTACATGTCAAAAAAAAACAAAAATGTCTTCCTTTTTCCTCACTCTAAACCATGATGATACAATAGATCGCAAAACAAATGAAAATGAAAAACCAGAAATAGTGACATTTTACAATTTGACTAAAGGGGGCGCCGATACAAAGGACAAACTTTCAGCTACGTATGACGTTTCAAGAAATAGTCGCAGGTGGCCACTCGCCGTTTTTTTTTCAATTTGAATACAGCTGCTATTAATGCTGATGTTATGTTCCGTAATAATACCGATAACTATGCCATGCCCAGACGTGATTTTTTGAAGACACTAGGTCATCAATTGGTGGAGAATCAACAAACTCAAAGACAAAGCAATGTACTAATTCCATGAACACTCCGGAATCCAATAGCTGGACCATCACGATCAAACACTGGCGACGAACGTTCTCCACCAAAAAAACGAGTCCAATTATTTTTGTAAAAAGTGTGAAAAAACTCTTTGTCTGCCACATGCAACACTTTTTTGTGAAGAATGCATAGATGATACTGTAAAAACAGACTAGGTTCACATTTCTTGCAACCATAAGATAATATTTCTAATTCGTAATAAACTATTTTCCACACTTTTTTTATGAAATCTATTTTAGCTTTGAAAAAAAGTATTTTAAAATAAAAACTCCACCCAATTCACTATGGGGTCTTATAGACCCCACCAGACTAATACCGCGAGTTTGGCCCACCAGACTAACGGAAGGTTAAAGGTCTTATAATTCTTTGATGATCACAGAATTTAAGAATACTGCATACTTGGGAAACTGTTAACTCAATTCCAAATATAAAATGTGTACAACACTCTTTAACTTTAAAATAGTACATCAAAATTCGTTTACTCAGACTTAATAAATTTACTTTCAGCCAAAATGATAAACACATACTTGTAAAATGAATTTTTAAAACACTAGAGTTCAATTAATATTAAAGACAAAATGCGGAAAGCTTAAACAACTTTGAAATATATACGTTACCAGAAAAATATTTAATACTTCCTGTATATTCGTATCAACAAATTGGTGAAATGTTTTCGACATACTTTTGAACTCACCCTCATATATTTGCTAAAATTACTTAATACTAATAAAATGAATAAACATGAATGCTGATAAACGTGAATAAAGTAATTCTTAATTGGCTAAACCCTTTATTCGGTAGTTAGCTAGTTAGCTAGAGTAATGTTACTTAATATCTTATCTTTTAAATGAATCGTGTTTTACCGAAATGCGCGTCGCTTGCGTATAGTTTCTAACCTCTGTTGTGTCATAATTTTTAGTTCTTACCAATAATACAATAACAACATGTAATTTATTATTGAATTAGTTGTACTTATATGAACAAACCAATCAAAATTCTTCCAATTGAAAGTTAATTTTAAACAAATCCAGTTAATGATTATTGTATTGAGCTTCTGCTCGTTCATTAAAAACCATTTCTATAGTTATCTATTCGTATTCCGTATAGCAAATAAAACAATTAGTCATGTGTTGTCATATGCGAAACCTTAGCGAATTGTGGGCTCACATCACATACACAAAAGTTGACTGTGATCCTTGATTGTGTATAAAAATTATAATACATCGTAACTAGGGAAGTAGATAGTAGTTAATTTTAAATAAATACAGTTAATGAATATAATATATATATATATATATATATATATATATATATATATATATATATATATATATATATATATATATATTAAGCTATAATTGGTTTAAATAATTATTAATTTAATTTAATAAGTATATTTTTGGGGATAGAGTTCAATATTGAATTTCGTTGGCAAATCGAAATATAACTATTTAACTTTTTAATTATTATTATTAAATTAAAATGTATTGGTGAAATTATAACATTTTTATTTCACACCCGGAAATGTTCATGTTAATAATTTAATAGTAATTTGCAATTATTTGTTTCACCGTGTAACAGGCTTCTACGGAATTTGCAAAATGTAAGCATGCGTTGTGCCCTTGCTCAAATGAAAATATGTGCTGCCTGTCAAAATTTCACCAACAATCGATTACTTAGTGCGTACAATTTTGATTTTCTTTATTTTAAAATTAAAATATTTATGGTTACACCTGTTCATTACCCTTTCAGATATTGATAGACGTCGTTGCACAACAAATATGTACAAATTCTGAAAACAAAACATAAATACAGGACATTAAAAGAATAATCAATGCAATCTGTTGGGTTATGATAGCAAAATAAACACACATGTGTTGTTGTAATTTCCAATAAATGGTCACCTTAAACTTGTTCCATGTTACCAGGTGATATAAACTTCGTTCCATCTAACTATGATACTGCCTTCCTGTTGAAAATGGTACTGCTTAATTTCCATAACTTCATCCAGCTTCACTAACTTGTGATAAATCTTATTTTTGGTAAATACGTTGCACTTACGTAGTATGCTCATATACTTTTATAGTTGCACTTTTATTTGCTTTTAATATTTAAATATTGTTTTAAATATTTATTAAATTATCGGATTAGACTTATAATTTAGTCTTTCATACAGTTTTATATTTACTATCACTTTTATTTTAGATGCCGATTTGAAATTACTTTTATTTTATCATCTCCATCACTTTCGAAAAAAAATAAACATCACATCCAAAACATCAAAAGAATTTTATTTACACAAAAAAAATGCACGTCAACCGATGTTGATACAAGATTTCGAAATGAAACAATACAATGTCGAAAATTATAACCGGTAGGTAACCTAAGTTTTAAAATTTGTTATTTGTTGTATCGATTGTTTCTGAAATCTCAAACTCTACAATGATCGCGGTTCACTTAATAATAATAATTTTAAATTAAATTTTTAACTTGCATGTAACGAATGCACTACTAGCACTATGACCTTTTAGTCACACAAAATTAAAATTATAAGAGAGTAAGAGAGCGACAAATCGGTACCAATTCCTTATATACTTTTCTCAATGGATACCAAAGCTTTCAATTTTTTTTACATTACATACAAAAGATCCTTGCATTTGATTGATCTAAACAAAACAATTAAATGAACTAAAACATAAATTATGCCATAACTTTGCCAAATCAATTCGGATTTGCTTTTTAAATACATTTTTGAAATCAGGGAAAGATTTTGCATAAAAGACATCTCACATGCTATACTTCGCTTCATGAATTTACATTTTGACAATTTGCTACCTAAAATTACTAAAATCTAACAAATTTTGTATTTTACAACTAAACTGAAGACATATTTAGCTTCTGCATAAGAAACTGTATAAGAATACACTTATTTCTACCCATTTCTCATAGTTTTAACAAAATTTCTACTTCAATAGCTTAATTTTAGGTACATAACCCAATTTTTCTAAATTTATGTTTGAATTACATATTTAATGTTAAATTATATGTGAAAATGAGGGAAACCTATTACTATATGCTTTTGTAATTTATTCTGAACTTATCTAATCCTATATAAACTATAAATTTGAAAAATTCTTAACTATTGTACTTAACCTAACTTTGTATAATTTAATTTTAACTTGCTTTTTTAACGTATATATCGCTTGTAATGTTTATATAATATGTTCCTATATATGTCTCTAAACACCATCACTGTTTTTCTGTACTCTATAGTTCCTAATTTTGTCTTTTCACATTTTCACAATGTTAGCATATTTAGTAAATTTTTGTATACAAATTGTATTTATATTGTTAATATCACATTGCACAAATGTTGTTCAAGTTCTTAGCTATGTTTCTAAGGCACTATAACTTCTTATGCACTTTTTAAACACTTAGTCTATGAATTACCAATATACCGTCTTCGTACCTTAACCCTTTTTATAGTTCGCAGAGTTTTATGCATTGTACCTATTACTATACATGTTCTACACATTAGAATTATTGTACTTCATGTAATCAATATCTGTTATGTATTCAAATTCTTAATTAAATTGATATAAATGTGAAATTTCTTATTTAACTTAAACGATGCTGAACGTACACACTAATATGTATCATGTTGACCTTTTTTACATGCTACTGCTATAGTTCAATGCTTTTGTGAATATAATATTATTGTGCAAACCCCACAAAGCCTGTTTTGTTATATCACAATCATATTTTTATACTCGTATACTATATTTTCTCATAACGAAGTTATATATATATATATATATATATATAAATAAGAGAGAGTAGAGAGATAGAGAGAGAAATAAACAAATGAAGTTTCTGTGCCCTCATACATTAACCAATATAATTTCTTAAAACAAATACTTAAAGTAATTTCCTAACTAAACTATATCTACGACATGTAAAAAAATAACATTAATATAAATAAAAGTTTATACCCTGTATTAAATTGCATGAATTCGATATCAAAGGAATTGCATGTTAAGTAATAAACACAACAATCAGATGCATTGGTAATAACCCAATTCTTACATTAATCTCCGCAATGAGATTAAATCCGTTACTGTAGTAATATAATTTGAAATATCACGATAGGGGTTGAAATGCCTAATTACGTCAGTTTACAGCTCGCTCAAAATACTCAAATAACTCGCCTACCTAAACGTAATCTTCGCAGGCGAAACTGGGACCAGCAGATCTCGCCAACCTAAAAGACTTCAAAAATATTTACACGCTTAATTAAAGTAATTGCGTGCCGCAAAAATCAATCGCTAATTTGATCAAAAAAACAATGTATTGTTACGTTACGTTATTCAAATTCGATTTTTAAAGTAATTTCACTTCAACAAAGAACGCTTAATTGTATACACAACCACTTGAAAAGTTTTCTTCAAATTGCAATTTATTATGTTCAAGTCACAAAAGGAAATAATGCAGTGATTCATTGGCCTTTAAATGTACAATTAAATAATCGCTTGAAAAGCTTCCGGCCGTAATTGTTTTATTTAACTAAACATAATGTAATGACGTTAATTTAATGAGCAAATTAAAAAAAAACAATAAACATTAAAAATGCGTGTCGTTAGATGCTGTGTAATAATAGGTTCACATAAAAAGTAACACGTCCAATAACCTAAATGTATGTAATGTGAATGAATAAATAAACAGAACCATCGAATTGTCCGCACAAATATTACAATCTTATCACCTAGGTTATCTATTACCAGTAAAGCTAGCTAGCCCAAGATGTAATAAATGATTACTTTCCTCTTTATAATTAAATGGCGTGCTTTAAACGCGCTTGTTACATAACCTTTGATGTAAATTCGTTAGTTTAAAAAAAATTAAAGAAAACCTTCAAATCAATTCAGATAATAAACAAAAGGCGTATTCAACTAGTTCTACAAACACATAACCAAATAATGCAGATTACACACTATAAATTTATTAGCTTTTATCATCCACTACAATAATGAAAAACACAGAAACGTTACCTTAGGTAGAGGAAGCCTTTTTGTTACACAGTCATCTGAAACGGACCTGCAGGAGGACCTCGGCTCTACGGTTGATGTTAACACGTCGCTAGCAGCTCCCAGTGGAATTCAGGAATGACGGCCTGTCTTTCCACTCGTGTTATGATTAGATTTCAATTGGTTGTATGTACACTCACAGTTATATTAACACGCTAATAATTAACTTTTCTTTAATAGTGTAAATGTAAAGTTCCGAATAATTCTAAATATTTGTAACGAAAAAGCTGGTCTATTTACAGCAGGTTATTTAATTAACGGCAAACTGTGCACATCACGTGAACTTTGGAACGAACGTTGTATTTTTCTTCCAGAAGCAAAGACTTCTCCAGAGAGCGACGAAAGCGCTTGGGTCTCGATAAGTCCCTATGGACCAATTACACTAACGATAAACGGGTCTCGCGATGGTTGAACTATTATATGATCCCTTAAATTGGTTGTGAGGGAATGGCAATCCTGCGACGATAGTTCCTTCAACACGGATCGGGGTCAACGTTGTTCCGCAGTAATCACTACGTCATCGTAACGACAAATTGGACTATTACCAGTAACTACTGCTCTCGTGAATAATTTCACTTGTCACGTTGGTTTTTTAAACCCCCTCCATTTATTTAGCCAGTTAAAGAAAATGTACTCAAACTTTGTAAGTACGCACATCCACGAAGTCAATCTCGAAAATCGTCGGGAAAAATTGCAACGTCAACACCTACCTCTTCTCGAAACCTGATGTAAGTAATGGATATATGGTAAATTGAAATTTTCTAGCCTTTATTGCCCTGGATATAAAGACAAATTCTTTGTTTGAGATGCAACCTTATCAAACAAGACGGTGCCGAACTGGCGGCTAAATTTACCTTTTGCAAAAGATATACCATACAATGTAATAATCTGAATGCGTTCTTTAATTTTATTTTTATATGATGCAATCTCAACTTGATTTAACGAAATTCGCTCAATTTAAAATAACGAAAACGTTTATTTATACGAAACTATCCTTATTTACAAAGACACTAACGAATGTTTCATCTCAACTTAGTAAAAGGGTTTTCTTAAATATCGATACCAAAAATGTAAGTCACATTTCCCTTTTAAACTTCCATTTTACATTAATCAACAACAAAAGCTTCATTTATGTTTTAGAAAATAACAACAAAAAATCATAAACGTTTTTAAATACGTAAAAGACATAAGAAACCGTTACAATAGAAAAGCTTCTCTAAACATTGATGAGTTATTAGATCCAATTACGAGAGTTTACACTACATTTAAGATGTACGGTACTAACAAATAATTTATAATTTCGAAAATTATCGGCAAATGTTTGATAAAATCATGGGCCCACGACCGCACAAAAGGCTTATAAATGAAGTATTGTCCTCATTCACCTTTACTTTGTTTTATTACCTTCACTAACAATCTAGCCTTAATAATTAATTCTTAATGTTCTATACATACACACTCAATCTCAACTTCGGGGTTAAAGTTTAACCTTGGTTCTTTTGTTTTTCTTGCAAATCTTATTTACACACAAAATTGCTTTGATTATTTTCACAGCTACCACAAACATGTGACATAGTCACTATTTCTTTACAACAAAATTGGAAAGTACTGCGAAATTTGAAAGCGCTTTTTCACCACACAATCATTCAGAACTAGACACAAAATCATTTAGTAAATTCTAAACAGGGTTCCTAGTTTAAACACTTCAACTAACGAACTTAAGTTTGTGCTAGATTTCATGTTTTTGCCCTCAAAGTGACCATAAATCATTATTATACGCTAAAACATAGATCTTAATCGCAATTCGATAAAATAAATTTTTCTTTTATTACATTTCATTCACACCATTTTCACCTTCAAAACATTCTCTATGTAAACCACAATGAACAGCTAAGTAAGCACCACAAAACCCTTTAGGCATGACACTTTGAATATAAAAATTCTTAAATCTATATTCATACGTCATTTTAAACAATAACACGTTTTACAGCATTAGATAGTATGGCCTTTATTCCTTTTACATTAAAAACACGGTTTTACATATACTCAATTCAATCTTTTTCTTTTAAACTATAAACACCCAAACAAATTTGACCTAGGCTACCACACCAATCTACTCTTGCCCTTCAACCTTGTGGAGATTTCCATCGAATAAAGCCCAGAGGTAATCAGTAGAGACTATATTCTTGAGATAATCAAAGACGTAGGTAATATTTCCACTTCTGTAAATGTTTCCACTTGATATTAATGTTTTGAACGGACGAATATTTATATTCCATAAACCAATACTCTTCTACAGAACTTTATATGCTACGCTAGACATACCAGTGTCGTAACGTTTGCAAGATATAGAAAAAAAATCCACGCGTACATACTTATTTACACAATCCAAACGACTTATTGTAAGTACAAATCACTACTACTTCTAATCACAAATACGCGTAACTCATATTTTCCAGTTATCTACCATTCGCATCCGCATAATTTAAGACTGATTTTTTTTTCTTCACAATCTTTTGTCCTAGGTTTCGGGCCGCCACATACTCTCCTCTCTAAAACCCAGAGACAGCCATAGCAAAACCATCCTCTTCCAATTGTCTTATTCCGTCACCACCTGAAGCATTCATACATTAGAAACCAGCACAAATCACTTTTAATAATGAATAGTTACACTTTTCATTACAACATAAATTTTCAACCAATTTCCACATTTCAGACATGGTATAACGTCTATGGGCAGAAATCATCAAATTTGATGTATACTTAATATTACGTCTCTTCGGCGTCATCTTTTACACCAAATAACCATAAAATTGTTTTAATAAGATATTTGAGTACTCCAGACTTTGATTTATTCAATTTTCTATTTAGTGATAGTTAATCAAGACCAATCGAAGTGATCTCCGTAAGGGTCACGGTAAAATTTCAATTAATACTAAAACCATTTGTAATTTTGTGAACCATATTATATGTAAATAAAATTTATGCGTATGACTAATCCAAAACATTTACCTGTTGTGCATTGAGGAAGTGAGGTGTCTGTTTTCTTCAGAACGAAGTTGTTTACTAAATTGAGTTTTTAGGCACTTTTGGCTCCACAGAGGGATCAACTCTTTAATACCAATTAATTTTGTTGTTAGCCATCGAATCAATGCGTATAGCTGTTTTCCCAACCAATATGTATAAATTTTTTTTTATCTTTTGTCCCAAAAGATGGACCAACACGCTAAAACCGTTTGCTTGTTGATAAAATCCGTTTGGCCGTTTTCCTAAAGGCAGTTTTTGACCATCTTTGACAAATAAAAGACCAACACCATAAAACCATAACATTTGGTTTTTGACGTTTTCCAACGATATTGGTGTATAAATAAAGTTTTTTGGCAGGCCTGGCCCCAGATCATTATTAGTATCTTACAACCATAGTCGATACGAAAACATAAATGATTTAATTTTTGCTTTTAAAACTTTTCTTCTGAAGTTTGGACAACGATAATGCTATTACAACGAGGTCTGGTAATGAACAGTTCGAACATCGCAACCCAAACAATTGAATACAAATGTTGTTTTAAGATTCTTATCTTTTTTCGGTTTTTTAATGGTGTATTTGTATATTAAAGTTATACAATCTAAATGTTTCGATTACACTTATAGTTATCTTCATCAGTAGTAATATTATCTATTAAAATTGTTAAAGATGTTGAAATAATTTTGTGAAATTTGGAAAATTGAAAACAAATTTAGCCTGCTATTAATATAACAGTTTGATAAACGTATAAAGCGAACTATGCAATACAATTTTACTAAAAAAAGAACTAGATCATTAAAAAAAATTAAATATTGTTAAACTGCTTTGAAGATGACAAATCAGAACACTCACTCACTAACGACGCAAAATGTCAACTAACAAATTCAATTATGATGTAAGTGTAAAGTTGTGAAAAACTTCAAATTGAAATTAATAAAAGCATTCGCAAATATAAACATGACATCAAATAAAATAATCTAGTTAAATCTAACAAAGAAATAGCTTTGTCAATAAGTGCAAGTGTCATTTATCAAAGAAAAGCATAATGAAGAACGTTTTATGTAATTTTTAATTTTAATTTCAACTTCTTATAGTGCTGTAGTAATTTAACATATAATCGGTAAAGCATTTAATTCAAGATCTAGGAAAAAACACAGCATAAACCTAGACGTGCCAAAAGCTAAACTTAAAATTAAAATTAAGAAAAAAACGGAGATTTTCTTGTCTATTAAAATTATGAGGGTGTTTATATATCCCAATAGTTTTCTGTTGTTATCAAACACAATAATGAGTTTGTGGTGAACAAGATAACTTATATACTCCGGAAGATAGTAATGGGTTTGAAACATCTTTAGGTGACCTTAAATGTCCTTTAATTTTTCTTGTAGGTTTAAAAACAGTCCTAATGCCATATTTAATTATATAACATTAGTTATAAAAGTAAGAGAAGCAGTACCTACATTATTTCTTTAAGGTTGTATCTAGAAGGTGTAATAACATTATTAATATCAGTAAGTGAATATCCATTATCTTGTAAGGATTTTGTTAAATATTTATATTCATCTTTCAAATATTCAGGATCACAAGTTTGTTTCGCTCGATCTACTAAAGATTTAATTACTGACATTTTTTGACGTGGATGTTGGTTGGATAATTTATGAAGGTATCTATCAGTGTGTGTCGGCTTTCTGTAAACCTTAAAAGATAGTGAATTATTATCTTTAGATATTAATATGTCAAGAAATGATAAACTTCCATTAGTTTCTTTTCCCATGGTAAACTGAATGCTAGGATGTATATCGTTTATAAAAACCAAAAACTCATGTAGTGCCTCTTCTCCATGTCTACAAATAAGAAATGTGTTATCTACACATCTACACCAAACTAAAGGTTTTTTAGCTTTATTCTGAAATTATGTATTTTTTCAATAGTCAGCAGAATTTTTAATATAATAGGGTGTTTTACCTGTATGAACGACTATAACATTAAAACAGAACAACTATTGAAACCAGAGACTTATCGTGAACCACCAAAAGATCCTACAAAAAAGTTTCTTTTAAAAACTAAAGAACTTATTAAATTATCATCTATTCCTGAAGAAATAAAAAAAACACTAACTAACTCTGAATCTCTTTCACCAAAAGTATATGGTTTACCAAACATCCATAAACCTAATATACCTTTGAGTCCTATTGTTAGTACAATTAGTTCTCCTACATACAATTTGCAAAGCATCCTACGTTGCTATTAAAACCTCTTATGGGTAAAACACTCCATTATATTAAAAATTCAGCCGACTTTATTGAAAAATACATACTTTCAAAATTGAAGAATGTGATAAAACGGTGTACATCCTATCATACCATTTATCCAACCACTATCCACGTCAAAAAACAGAAGTGAATATACCATGATTATATATATATATATATATATATATATATATATATATATATATATAAAAAAGTTTAAAATTTGATCTGAAAGTTTATGGTGTTCAAAGAAGGCTTCAAAAGATTGATCTGAATTGCAACACCAGACGGCTTACGAGATTGACGTAACCAATAACATATGGGCAAGTGATCCTTTTTTATCCCTTATCTTATTTACTTACACAGATTTTAATGCCATGTTATTACGGATATGGATTTAATAGCTATAAATGCATCAAAATGCTTTAAACCTCTTAAAAGCGTTAAGAATTAGAGACAGGGGTTAAATACAAAATATTCAATTTGGAGATCACATCAACAAAGTACGGAGGAAGGGTAATGGTAGACATGCTGGATTTTAAATGTGTGTGCTACCTAAGTGTTTACATGAGTTTTTCAAGTCCAAGGGTCGTGATCCATAGTTTAATGGATGATTGAATAGTAAAGATGTTTCAATGGACCCTTTAGGACCAATATGCGAAACAACCGGTTTAATATTCGCTTAGAAGCTTTATACTTACTATGTTATGTAATGACGTGATTTAATAAATAAATCCAATTTTGTTTCCCGACACTAAGTTTTGTTATTATTGTTGTTATTTGATTGATTCGATTGGTTGATTTGATGAATTAATTTCAAAAATGATGGCCAAAGCCACACACAAAAAATGACCACCAAAAATGGTTGCCGTGTTGGTTAATTGACTTGATTAATTGATTTGATTAATTGATCTGGTCAAAGCACATGTCATACGATAAAATCCTACTCGAGGTAAACTTTTGTATATTGCGCATTGATTTGATTAATTGATTGATTTCAAATGACCGACAAAAAGAAAGATGTCCGCCAAACCAAAAATTGCGACGTTTCCAGACAAAACAAAAATGGCCGACAAAAATGGCCCGCAGAAATGACCGATACTTTTCAGTGTTTGCAAGAAATCTTACGAATTAAGACGCCGACGCCGGACTACCCCCAAAGGCTCTTAATACTTCCAAAAGGACCCTAATTACGGGGTGAGGATCATAAATACATCATCAAGGGGTTGAAAATGGCGCCTGAAAAAGCCGGCATTTAAAATGAAGTAAGATACATTAAACGTGTCTGCGGTTGACTACCCTCCAGAGACAGAAATTAAAAACTACACCGGGCGCATGTGTCGACTTCTCAGCGGGCCCATCTGGATGTGCTTAGTAGCTAACTTCAGGATCGACTCGACTTCCAACGGCCCCACCTGGAGGTCCTTCTGAGCATGCGCAGGTCTCCTCATTCCACTTTTAGTAGATCGAGCAAAATAAATTTGTGATCCTGGATTTTTGAAGATGAATATAAATACTTAACAAAATCCTTACAAGATCATGTATATTCACTTACTGATATTAATAATGTTATTACATCTTCTAGACATAACCTTAAAGAAAAACCAGTTCTTAATGTTGGTACTGCTTTTCTTGCTGTAACTAATGTTACAGATATAATTAAAAAGATCCTATGGCATAAGGACTGTGCTTAATCCAACAAGTAAAATTAAAGAACATCTATCCACCTAAAGATGTTTCAAACCCATTATCATCTTCCGAAGTGTATAAGTTATCTTGTTCATGTGGAAAAGTATACGTTGGAATCACAAAACTGAGATTTGATACAAGGCGTAAAGAACATATGAGATATCGTAGACCAGGTCAACCAGAGAAGTCTACAGTAGCTGGTCATGACTTGAATAATTTAAATCATGCCATTCAATTTGATAATATGGAATTATTATCAAGGCAAACTCCTTATTATGTGCGGTTACAACGTAGAGCTATTGAGGTATATCAACACCCTAATAATTTTAATACACATGGAGAAAATCTTCGTTTACATAGGCTTTGGCGTCTTATAATTAAAAAAGGCATAATGGTACGTCTTAATTTTAATTTTAGCTTTTGGTATGTTTAGATTTTTGCTGTGTTTTTCATAGACCTTGAAGTAAATGCTTTACCAATTATATGCTAGATTACCACATCACTATAATTTAACATAAGTAGTTGAAATTAAAATTTAATTAAAAATTATGTAAAACGCTCTACATTATGCTTTTCATTGTTAAATAAGACTCGCTCTTATTGACAAAGGTATTTCTATATTAGATTTGACTAGGTTACTTTAATTGATGGTAAGCTTCTATTTGTGAATGCTTTCATCAATTTTAAATTAAAGTTTTTCACAACTCTACACTTACATAACAATTTGATCCAATTTTATTAAATTTGTTCTTTGGTTATGACATTTTTCACCGTTAGCCTTCAACCGTTAGAGGGTGTTCTGATTTGTCAACCAGTTTAACAATATTTAATTTTTTAATAAGCTCGTTATTCTTTACGACAATTGTATTCCATAGCTGGATTTAGACGTTTATGAAACTGTTACATTAATAGCAGGTTTATGTTTATGTTTGCAATTTTGCAAATTTCACAAAATTGTTTCAACATCTTTAACAATTTTAATAGATAATATTGCTACTGACGAAGGTAACTGTAAGTGTTATCGAAACGTTTAGATTGTATAACTTTAATATACAAATACACCATTAAAAAATGTGTAATAATGGTGAAAGTTTACATTTTCATACAAATGTGGTTTATTTTAAGAAAAATATTTAATAAAGAAAAATTGGTCGTTAAAACTGTATTATTAAGCTCATTAGGTTTATTACGACCTACTTAGGATTGTATCACATAAAAGCATTAGGAGAAGTAAACAATAACAACCTAAAGGTGACATCTTTCAAATTACAGTATTATGCATTTTTTATTGAAAGTATAATAGTAATTATAATCATGCTAAACAAGCTGTAACAGTTTTCGATGCCAAATGTTTTTGCCTGTATGTCATATATTGTTACCAAAGAGTATATACTAGATACTCTTTGCTTATACTTATAAATATATGGAGAAAGGAGAAAACCCTAAAAATCGAAATTCGTTTACACTTTGTTTTTAGGCGTTTCGTAACCAAAACTATGAGAGATAAACGGGCTTGTTATTTTCTATTTATAACTTTGATCTAATTGGTAGATCACTTTTCTACCCTTGAGGGTGGTTTATACAGTTTTTCCTCATTTTTCTCAAAAACGATTTTGATTCAAATTTACGGGAGACCATATTAAGATAACAAAAATTAATAAATTCTTGAATTGCAGTAACGTTTTTTTCGTATCACAGAAACATAACTCACGCGATTATGATTATAATTTTTATTTTTCGTTATCAGAAAGACTTTATGTTGAATTACCGTAAACAGTCTTAACTTGGTTTTAATTATTAATATTTATGTAATATAAATAATTTAATCACAATTTACCCGTTGGTATATTTATGTAAGTTAATCTAAGTTTTAATTTCTCGTTTAACAACTTATTTTTTGTGCTTTCGTCCGGCAACACTGGTATTTCTATCATCAAAATTGTCCAGAATCTCATTGTCTGGCTTAGGCCGGCAACACAATTTTTAGATTGGTACCACTGACTTTTTATAAATGACACGTAAATGTTCAAAACTTAAAATATGATGACGTCACCAAACAAATTTATGAAAATAGCGCCAGCACAAAAAAACTTTGTGTATCACACCTCCAGAAACTATTTGTATTCCCAGTTGCAGACCTCGACTAACGTTTCGGCCCGCAATTCTGCTCGTACTCACAAAATGATCAACTATTATTTAAAAGTAGCAACAAAAATTCTATTTAATCTTTATACATTTAACTTATATAAGCTATACAACTTAGTATTTTTCTAAATGTGATGTTCATTGAAGTTTAAGTAATTTTAAAAAATGACATTTTTTAATTTGAATCTTTTATAAATTTAAAAAATATTGCTTGATAATTTATATAACTAAGGTTTTTGGAACTAATCCCAGAAATTCATACGCGTATATCATAACATTTAACTGTATTATTGATTCCAGACATAACATTAAACAAATAATATATTATAATACGAGTGTATAAGCAAGCCTTTTAAGCACGCACAAGTTTGAAGAAAACGAGTGAAACAAGTTTTTTTTCATGTTGTAAGTGCTTTAAAGGCGCTTATACAAGAGTTTTATACATTATTTTTTAGTTGCTTAGCATGGAAATTTTTTATAAATGTTGTTTTCTGTCAGTTGTGGTTTTTGATGTTTGGCAAAAATTAATTCTGACCAAGTTTCTATTGAAATAGAGCAATTAACAGCACAGGCTGAACAAAAACTAATTCCAGCTAAATCAAGAGACACGTACCGGGTGGCCAGATAAGAATACAAGGTGCTGTTTCTCGGAAACTATTCGTCGTAGAGAGGTCCGGTGAAACAGTCGTAGTAGCTTTAGATATTTCAAAAGCTTTTGAACAGGTTTGGCACAAGTGCCTACTTGCCAAGCTTACTTCGTTCGGATTATCCGATTCGCTCTTCAATTGGATATCCAGCTTTCTTGACAAAAGGCGTATACGCGTTGTCGTCGATGGCTTCTTTTCGAAATAAACTACTATTAACGCGGGAGTACCCCAAGGATCAGTGCTAGATCCCACACTTTTCCTGCTGTACATAATTGACCCCATTTCCTCAACAACTAACCCGATCCATTGCTTTGCGGATGACAGCACTCTACATTGTAGTTCTTCTCAGTGTTCCCACAACAATAAGTTTAGACAGGACGTTAAGGTGAAAATGGCAGCCTCAATCAACAGTGACTTAGAATGTGTCCTTGAATGGGGAAGGAATAATCTACTGACGTTCAACGCCGACAAAACGCAGTGTTGCCTTGTGTCCGCCAAGAAAGACCGATCATTTCCTGCTGTAAATATGAATGGCTTAGTACTCGAATTTTCAAACTCTATTTCTATATTATGGATGTCCGTATCATCGAACCTTTCATGGGTTGACCACATTTTGTCAGCCAGCAAAACAGCTGCCCGTAAACTGGGCTTTCTATACAAATCTAAACAATACTTCACATTGCAATAACTCCTTTTACTGTATAAGGCTCAAATTCGACCTCAGCTGGAGTACAATTCCCACCTCTGGGTCAGTGCTCCCCAATACGCCCTTGATAAGGTAAACCGCATCGAAAAAAGGCTTATAAATGACCCGTCTCTGACTTCTGACCTGCAACCTCTTGATCATAGAAGAATAGTTTCGGTTCTTTCCTTGTTCTATCGCCATCTTCGCTAGGAACACTCGGTATGCACATTCACGCCATAATTACGCACTCAAAAATCCCATCGTGTCACACTAAACGGGTTTAATCTACATTTTTCCACACGGTGGTCAAATTGTGGAATGCACTACCCAGTTCCTTTCTTCCTCCAAACTATTGTCTTAAGTCAATTTAAGATAACCATTCATAAACATTTCTCGGTAGCCAAACAGTATCCCTGCGTGCTCTACCACGTTAGGCAAATCTTAGCCTGTTCGGAAATACTATAAGTAAAAAAAATTAGTTTTTTAGAGAATTTTGCAATTTTCTGTTATTACATTAAAAAACGCGCTCTAGCGGCATCACTAAAAATTAGACATATATAGGTAAGGTGGATTTGATGCAGCAATAAACGCTCTTTCCAACGAGAGTTACAGCAGTTTATTTACAAATCACTAAATCATCTTTTAATAGATACGCCAAACAAAAATTATATGTTTTAAAAAGCATATAATTTTTTGGTACATTTTCAGTAAATTCAGTAAAAAAAACACTTTAAAAGTTTAGGATGGCGGTTACGCCCCCTGGCGGCCATCTTGCCAATTTGAAAATATTTACGACGGTCTTTTTTTGTCACTTTAGTAATAAATTTTTTTACTGCAACCCTCTACGACCAATAGTTTCCGAGAAACAGCACTTTGCATTCTTATCTGGCCACCGGTTACATTAAGGAGTACGAAAAGTTGAAAACTTGAATGAGTGAAAAAGACTCTACGACTGTAACTGAACCTTTGATGCTAGCATACATGATGAAAATGGTAAAATTTAGTATATTATATGAGTGTATAATAATTGGTTGCTTTTCTATTTTATGCCAGTCGAGTATTATATACAAATCTTCCTCTCTGTGTGTATTCACTCGAAACTTCAGCGAAGCGAAAAAATCATATGCATTTACGGAAGAAGAATTAGAAGAATTAATCGCCAAAATTTCAATTTTAAAACCTCGGCATATAAAGGACCCTGCACACCTCTTATGGGTTTTTAGACCACAGTCAAATTTAATGAAATTTTAATATGTTATAGACTAAAACTATCTGATTTGTCATTGGACCAACTTAATATAATGGCTAGTTTTTGATATACAGGGCGTTAAAGTAATAGTGCCTAATAAGAATAATGGCTGTTCAGTGGGTTTTAACATTGATATACGCAAGTGTTACCATTACATATTATACTTTTCGTAATTTTTATTATTCTGTACTTTCTAACATTTTATACAGGGTGTTTCAACAAAAATTAGTATTAAATATGATTATTTACATCATAAAAAGTGGAACTTATACATAAAATAAACAACCTAATATTTACATGATTTATATACAAGAAACGGAACATTTAGACGGCAGCATGTCTGTTTAAAACATCTTGAGTAGCAGCTAGCACTTTGGTTTGCGGTAGCCTAATAACTTCTTCGTACCTTGGATAGCCCAAAAACCAAATAACTGCTAGTATATGTGCACACATTCCTATAGTTAGCGCTCCTGTTTTGCATTGGCAATAGTAGCTAAATATAGGGTCATCTTCTTGTTCAGCATCATTATCAGGAACATGGTTATAGCTAATTATTATTTGATATTTAATTTGATTTCTATGTCTAGATCTAATTCTAAGCTGAACGAGATTTAATTCGTTGAACGCCGTATCAATTTCGAAAAAGTGGTTGCCCAGTTGGTGATTGTTATCCTGTATGTAAGAAGGTGCTAGTTTAAGTTGGAAAGTTCCGTAAGTTATGCGTCTTAATTGAGCTATATTTAGAACTGGAAAATTTTCTAATTGGTTTTGTTCTAAAGGTGCCCATCTGCCGTGCCGCCTCAACAAACCTTCATTTTCCGCTCTAGCTTGTACATGATTAGGTTCGTTTACCATTTAAAGCATTTCTTGTGTTAGTTCTTCATTTGCTTCTTCCATATGTAATGGTGGATGGTAGCGGTTTATTAGGGCACAGGCAACACGGAAAAATGTCCGCAAATTGGGCATTTGGGCAATTGAAAAGCAGTTACGAAAACTTTTAAATATTGACTGAACGTGTCCGTTTCGAGCTTCTACTGCCCACCTTTGCTTAGTAATAATTCTGCTAGCGTTGGCTTCTACAGTTGGCAATTGACGTCTACCTTCTAGCGCTGGTGGAATGTGCACAGATATGCCAATATTATTTAAAAATTCCCGAGCATCTCGGTAGCCTCTATCCACAATCACAACATCGCCAGGTTGCAGCCAGTGTCTTAGTTCTTGATCTTGATTATATTGGTATCTTAATGTACTCGCATCATTATTTCTTGGGTCGGAAAAGTATGGACCATGAACATCCAAAATATATCCATCTGGGGCAACAACTAGCACTGGCTTAACAAGATGGCAATGTTTGTGAACTGAATAGGACTGCCTGAGGGTCTGAAAATTTTTGATACGCTCTATGTTAACATAAGTGGCATCGATACAAATAATGGCTTTTGGGTTTTCAGGTTCCTCATTAAATAACTCATTTGCAAATCTGGTAACGTGTTCAGCAATAAATTGGTTACGGTTTATGTGACGAGGTCCTAAATTCTGGGGCACAAAACCATAAGAAAACATCGCCGCTAAAAACGTGTCTGAAAGTCCTTGACGTAATTTACATAAAAAACACAGTAAATCTTTTTTTTTAACTTCTCTCCTTCTTCCGTAAATATTAACATTCGCTCAAAGGTTGAACAATTCCTGAAATTGATCCCTGTTTAAGGATGACAGCACACTTAGCTCCTCATCACTGAAATTGTTTTCATCGGAAAAAGTTTCATTTTTTGTGTTACCTTCTCGTATTGTTGTCAACAACTGATCCAACTCTGCCCCTTTTAAATCTTATGGCTTTTTAATAGACCTTATACCATTTTCTAATGGAAAAAGTAATAAACCATTCGCATCAAGATGGACAGGACAAACCTTACAAATACGAGGTATGTATACTCCCTTTCGCATAAAAATATTTGTCCTTGCCTGTCCTGATAAATGTTGAATATTTGCAGCATTATTACATATTAAACAATGATTAGCACTATATTTTAGAGGAAGCTTCATAATTGTTGGATCTGGATCATTTTCACAGACCTGAATTTCATCTATGATACCTTGATTGCAATTTCTACATAGCCTGGTATTACCATTTATGTCAATTGGCGGAAGTGAAAGTTCCTGTCGTGTTCTCTGAGCAATATTTATCTTCTGGTCGGCATTTTGTCGTAAAATGATCATTTGTCTGGAATTTCCCACTATTTCCCATACACTTGTGTATATCCACGCTAAAACTCACTGAAAAGCCATAATGCTTATTAGCCACTACCACTTTAACGCCCTGTATATCAAAAACTAGCCATTAGATTAAGTTGGTCCAATGACAAATATTGTTCAGATAGTTTTAGTCTATAACATACTAAAATTTCATTAAATTTGACTGTGGTCTAAAAACCCATGGGAGGTGTGCAGGGCCCTTTACTATGATAAAACAAACTCAAATGTCTTTTTGTATATCGCAGTACTTAATAATACAAATAGAAATCTAACCTATTTTGTACCGAGTGAGTCAACGATAGAGTAAAGTAAACTGGTGCTTTAGGGGTAAACTTTTACCAATAAAATGTATTTATCATATTATATGAATCGTAAACGTGCACATCTTAAAATTATTCCTGATTATACAGAGAGTTACAAAAAAGCAATCATTCGATTTTTGGATTCTACGTGCAATTATGAAATCTTATTTATATAGGTTTCATGCGTGTAAAATTTACGGTTTTGGAAATAATTCGAATTTTATCAAAAACGTTGCATTTATAAGTTTTATTGTTATGTACCATCTTGTATTTGCTTAGGAAAACTTTTATATGTGGACCAAGGAAAGACCAAGCTTAATGTTATGTTCTAAAGAAGAAATATTAGCGATAAAATCCAAAATGTATGTTTGAACCTGCGAAACTTGAAATTCTAAAATATCACTTTTCTCAAATATAACACTACATCTTTTACGCTATGTTCAAGAGAGTTAAAACCACGCAATTCTTTATAAGTGTGATACCTACCCCTTCCTGTTTTTGAGTTATTTTGATTTTATACTATTAAATATTTCAATGGTTTTTCTTGTGATTATTCGCAGTAGCCATGAGAACAATTACCCACACGACAAATATTTAACCTGTCATACTGTTGTTGCATTTTGGTGGCCGTTTAATGTTGTGTTCAATAGCAAAATAATAAATTACTCTAAAAGTGAATTAATTTATGTGATTTATGTGTTAGGAGAGGTTCAAAAATTGTCTTCGTGCTCAAAATTTATACAGAATGAAGTATCCTGCTCGACGTCAATCCACTAGGTTCACTTTTGAAAATTAGTTTAAGAGATTCGCAGTGTGGATTACGTAAAACGGAAAATGGTGAATAGTACTAGTAAGCAAGGAAAAGATTCTGCTTATTGAAAAAACCCACATGCTAGTAGTCATCAGGTAGCAATATCATGTGAAACGTCACAATAACTCTCAATCGGACAACTAAAAATATAAGTATTATCCTTACTACATTGAATTACACCAGAGACTTACGCAATGATGACTTCAAAAGTCGAGTAATCTTTTACCAGTGCCCAACTTGAGATTAATCCAATCGTTTTATCTTATATTATGTTTTCTAACGAGGCTACGCTTAGAAGCAGTTATGCTGTAAATCTTCAACTATTACGCATTAGACAATCCATTTTGGATCCGAAAAATGCAAAACCATAACCACTGGTCCATAAATGTTTGGTGTGGCATTCTCCTCAATAGAATTATTAGACCATAGTTTTTTTAACACTCCCCTGATTAGACGTATCTAGCTTCAATTCCCCCAAGAAGTTTTTCCTAATCTCCTTCACTTGTTTAGTAATGATGAACGACAAACATGAGTAGGAGGGTGACCCTCCGCACTAGCACCGTAACGCACGTAAATTTTTAGATGATAAATCTGCAAACTGTACCTAGAATTTATACTTGCAAAGGGTTTTTATAATTTACGGCTCTGCCATGCATTGTCATATCTTTTATATTTTGTATTTGTGTCAATGCGTCGTCAGGTTCTTTACCGACACCGCCTACAGAGGATTAAGCTTAACTTGTAAAATGTTCCAACATCTTGTATCTTTCGGAATTCATTCTTTTATTAGCACTTTTTTTCTTGTAGCATTCATAATATTATATTACGTTCGCGGTCTCATTCAAATATCTCTGTACAAACCTAATCACTTTTAAACCAGACACGTTTTGGTGATAATCTGCTTGCTTGATTACTTACGGTTTTTATTAGCACGTTAGTGGTTCCCGCATTCAGATGCTCAATTTACTTCACGTCTTCATGCACTACCTAATTGGTTTCACTCCCAAGATAGACAAAACAAAAACACAAAATTTGTTCACTTTTAAGTGATTGATTACGCTTATTGCTCTGCATTTTTAATTTCGAAATATATAAGATTTTAATAACATATATGTATATATAATTAGTTATGGCAATTATTTAAACTAAATTAGCACTTTAAATGATTTAAAAATTATTTATTCTTCAAAGCATAACGTATACACGTCCGTACTCAACAACCGTACACTTGCTGGTAGTTTACCAAAATGTGTCTTAATGAAGACTAATTTTTCAATAACACACTCAACAGTCATTGATTGCTGATTTTACACATAAAGAAGAAAAAATATCAAAGAACATATTATTTCTTTGATGATAGATAAATTTTCTGCATAAAACAAAGTTGTGTTTAACCACGTTTCCCATTTGACTAACTCCGGCTGTGGTGGAAGCGGTAAGTCACTTGCGGTGTTGTAATACTGCGTTCCTAAAAGAACTTTTAGGTGAACCTATTTAACGATAACTTTGTTAAATGCTAGCAATTCAACCGGTATAATAATGTTAGCTCCATATCTAAACGGTAGTCTTCAACGTAAAAACAATGTAATTTGTAAGAATTTCTGATTTATGAATTCAAAGTGTCATATAAAATCGAAACATGAAGACCTCCAAATGTGATGAAATATAAATAAAGGTATTTTATTGCGTTTAGTAAACGTGTGTATCATAAAACGTAAAAAATCCTAATTCTCAAAAAAATTTAAACAATAATATAGAATATGGAATTTCAAAAAAATCGTAATAACATAAAACTAAATATTTTCTTTCTTGTACATATTTTTTACATAAAAGTGTTCAGGTATGCTAGAAAACAGTTTTTATAATTAATATTTAAAATTATCGACCATTATAGAGCATTTGAAAAGGTGCTTCACATCACACACTATGTTTCGATGCAACAGTGGCAGCAGTCGGCGCTTAGTTTATTGGAGCTTCATCTGTATGGTTAGGTTACGCGTTTGTATCCTTTTTACTATATTTGTTCCTCATAAACAACTGAAAACAAACATAGGGTCTGTCGTGACTGCCGTACTAAGCCGCGTTCCGAATGAAAACAGGTACGTATACTTTCATCATTTTTAAAAGCGTTCAGGTGATTAATTCTATGACCTCAGTATTACACGTCCTCGCTAAACCTTTTTAAGGTATTACGAGGTATGTAATAAAACACAGCAACAACACGATATAATTAACAAAGCTAATTTTGTTCTGAACATAACAGATTTCCATGTTAAGAGGGACAATGAATATAAATGGAAAATCGACGATCGTAAAAGAAAAATAACTGCCACCAGCTGTAAAAAAACGTTTGGTATCGATGTCAGTACAGTATATGGATTTGCCAACTTTTTCCACTAAAAAGTAATTAGATCTTAAAGAAGTCAAATTAACCAAATACTTGTTTTAAATTGGCATGGTATTTTATTCCGTCGATAACGTGCAACGATTTAAAAAAAGTACACATAAAATTTTGTATTTAAGCTTGTTTTCATTCCTCCTGGAGCTGTTTTTTATTTTTATTTCATACTTCTGAAGCAACTGTATATTTCAAAGATATAAAAATACAAATATACAGGGTGGCCAAACGAAGAGGGCGTGGAAGACTGTACAAAGACGAAATAGGTTAGAGAAATGATTTTTGGACCACCAAAATGACAAAAAATTTTTGGTGGTCAGGTAGCGTTTTGAAATATCTTCATATAATGTACAGGGCGTGTCAATTTGTAAAAACAACTTTTTTTTAAATGCCCCTTCCCCCCTATGATGTTCGTATCATTCGATAATTTGTTTAATATTCTTTCTTTTTCATCAAGCATGTCTTATACCTAAAATTAATAAGTTTCAAAATATTTTCAGTTTATTTTTTAAATTGCCATTTCTAATACAAGAAGACTGGAAATACAGGTATTAGGTTGACCATAGGATTGTAGTTTCTTACTAAGAAAATTTTTCAAGCAAAAACAAGAGTTAATATAACAATTACAAATTGATTTAATGAATTATTTTCAATTTAACAGAATTGAACAAAATTAATGCATAACACACTCTTGCTTCTAGTCAAATTTAAATCAGTCCTTAGTAAAATTTCTGAAGTAATTTAATTTGATTAGGTTCAGATCAACGATTTCACTTTTTACGTCTTTTTGTAAATGTGAACGTATAAAGACGGTCATGGAAATGTAGTTTCAGGCTAAAGTATTTCTTAATCAAGTTGTATTAATTTATAAAAGAAACTTTGAGGTTCTTAAATATCTATTACTCACAAAGTTTTGAGATACTCTCAATTCTGCTGTAAAAAGTATTTTTGATTTATTTTTTTTAGTTATTGGCATTACCAAATTTGCCATAATATTGTAAATTAACTATGCATTATTTTCAGTAAATTAGGCTGGTGAAAATAATTATAAATATGTATTATTTTCATGTGCAACAAATACAAATTTCAACAAAGCAAGAACAATAAAATGAAAAAGAAAAAAAAAATCCTTCAACTTCAATGCATTTATTAACACGTCGTACAAAATTATTTTTCACTAACTCTAATGTCGGCATGTGATGTTTTGAAAATCATTTCTGATTCTTTTCTTCATATTTTCTGGTGTCGTTGGAATTTCTTTGTACACATAATCTTTTTGGTAACCCCCACAAAAAGGAATCGAGTGTGGTCAGATCAGGCGACCTCGGTGGCCAAGAACCGGGTCCTCCTCGACTTATCCACTGATTTTCTTTCCAGTGGTTTAAAAATATTCGTACGTCTCGATGGTAGTGGGCAGGTGCACCATCACGCTGGAACCACATATTTTCATAAACTGCTTCATTCATATTTTGCAGAAGGTTAGGTAGCACATCTCTTACAAAATTTAAATATACCTCGCCGGTTAGAGTATATTCAAAGAATAAAGGCCTATAACTCGGAATCTAATAATTCCTCCCCACACATTAGTGACCACCGATTTTGTTGGTCAACATGCCTGATGCAATGAGAATTTTCAGAGCTATGATAATGCATGTTATGTCTGTTCACGAAACCACTACGTTTGAAGGTAGCTTCGTCACTAAATAATAGAAGAATTGAGAAAATTAGGAACCTCTGGAATTTTTTGCAGAAACCAATTGCAAAATTAATTCTTCGTTCAAAATCTTGACCATACACTTGTTGATGAAGTTCTGTATGATATCCATGATATTTATGGGCATTTAATATATTTTTCACGCTAGATTTTTTTATATTAACCATATGTGATATTTGTGAAGTACTTACATGAGGATTTTCTTGGCTTGCAAGTTAAACTGTAAGTTGGTTTTCATCATTTGTCACTGCTTTATTATTAGGTGCTTGCATGTATTCTGATCATTTTTTCACTTGAAAAAGACATTTGTTGAGAAAAATTGCTACAATATATATTAATCAAAATATTTTCCATTTTCCAATTGTCGATCCATTTTCGCACTTCTTCATCAGCATTTCGAAGCCATGTGCCAGCCAAGCCATGCTGCATGGATCTGAACAAGTAGTAATCAGATGGCGCTAGGTCTGGCGAGTACGCTGTGTGCGGAAGAACTTTCCATTGGAGCTGCAACACTGTATCCTTTACCTCTTACAACGTGTGGCCGAGCATGCAAGAGGACGACTTTGCGTCTGTTCCTCGCTATGGCTGGTTTTTTGCAACAATACGTCGTTCAACTTCTTCAATTAACGTCGATAGATATCTGCAGAAACAGTTTCATTCGGTTTTAGTAGCTCGTAATACACTCCACCTTGCTTATCCCACCATATGTTCAGTAAGACTTTATGGTCATGAATATTCCGCTTCGGTGTCGATGTGGATGGCTATCCTGGACTAACCCGTGACTTTTTGCACTTGGGATTGTCGTAGTAGAGCCACTTTTCATCGCCAGTCACAATACACCACAGAAAACTCTTCTTGCCTGGCAAGCGATGTTGAAACGGCTCGAAATGACATTTTCAGTAAATTCTTGTGGTATCCATTTTCCCTCCTTTTGGATCTTTTCCATCGCATGTAAACGTATGGAAACCGTTGCTTCATCAACTGCTAAGATGCATGAAAGTTCTTTGAGAGTTTGAGCTGGGTTTTCGTCCAATTAGTTCTGCAATGCATTGTTTTCGAACTTTTTTGGTCCTCCAGGCCGTTCTTTGTTATTGACATCAAAATCACCACTTTTAAAGCGTTGAAACCATAACCGACAATTGGAATATGACGGAGTGGCATCACCATAAGTTTCTAAAAGTGTTTGATGGGCTTTGACAGCAGATTTCTTCAAATCAAACAGCAAAAGTAATGAATGTCGAAAATGCAATTTTGAGCGTTCCATGATTAACGCTGAATAACTCAATAATACTAAATGGAAAACTGTTATTTTATATAGACAAGTGTCAAAACCAACGAATTAACACTTAGGTTAGGTTGTTTAACAGTTGTTTCCCTTGGCATTTTCACCAATAAATATCACTGATCGCGCCTTAGGTCGCGGGTTTTTTTCAGCATCGGAATATCTTGCTGCATAAATTCTATTTGCCAGTAAGCATTTTTTTTTTGACAAAACCATTTCCTGAATATTTAGAACCATTTTGAATAAATTAAAACACAAATTAGGTTTAAACTGAATAGAACCAACTGTTACAAACAATTTTTCTTTTTTCAACGCAATATTGTTATGGCACTCTTGTTTTTTAATTTCGAGTTTAAACGTTAACTCCAAATAATTTTTGTTATTTGATCAATGATCAGTAACCAATTTAAATTTACAAAAAGATGTAGAAAACGGAAAAGTTGATTTGAAATAATCAAGTTGAGTACTTCAGAAATTTTGCTAAAGACTGATTTAAATTTAGAAGGATTGGTTTAAATTTGTCTTGAACGAAAGAGTGACTTGTGTAAGAGTATGCACCAATTTTGTTCAAAATATTCTGTTAAATTTAGAATAATTTAATTCAGTCAATTTGTAGTTGTTATATTAACTCTTGTTTTTACTTGGAAAATTTTTTGGCATGAACTTGATTAAAAAATTCTTTAGCATGAAACTACAATTCCATGACCATATTTATACATTTACATTTACAAAAAGACGTACAAAATAAAATCATTGATCTGAACATAATCAAATTGAGTACTTCAGAAATTTTACTAAGGACTGATTTAAAGTTGCTTAGAAGCATCAGTAATTTTGTTCAAATAAGTATGTTAAATTTAAAAT
The DNA here is from genome assembly GCA_036346205.1 of Vesta saturnalis. Taxonomy (NCBI): domain Eukaryota; kingdom Metazoa; phylum Arthropoda; class Insecta; order Coleoptera; family Lampyridae; genus Vesta; species Vesta saturnalis. The sequence goes on along the minus strand of JARFJB010000209.1, from coordinate 354,088 downwards.
AATTCATTAAATCAATTTGTAATTCTTATATTAACCCTTGTTTGTACTTGAACATTTTTTTTAGTAAGAAACTCAATCCCATGGCCAACTTAATACCTCTATTTTCAGTCTTTTTTTTTACAATCGCAATTTCACAAATAAACTGAAGATATGTTGAAAATTATTAATTTTAGGTATGCTTGATGAAAAGGAAAGAATATCACACAAAGCATCGAATGACACGAACATCATGGGGAGTGCATTTAAAAAAAAATTAAAAAAAGTTGTTTTTACAAACAGTGACACGCCTTATACATTGCTAAAAAAATCTGAAAATTAAGATATTTCAAAATACCACATGACCACCAAAAATTTTTTATCATTGTAAAATAAACAATAGTCGCCTAACAAATCAGTGGCGGCGACCGCAAGTGGGATAATTTTTTCGAAAAACAATTTAATATCTCTAAAACCAAAGGAGATAGGTTCATACAATTTGGTATTAAATGAAAACGTATTTTATGGCCTTTCCAAAAATGTAATAATATACAGGGTGTTTCATTAAAAAAGATATAAGTTTACTTTGCTCCAACAACATGAAACACCCTGTATAATCAAAAATGCTTTAAAATGTAGTACCTATTGTGGTCCAAAAGCCATTCCTCTAACTTATTTCGTCTTTATACAATCTTCACTCCCACCTCGTTTGGCCACCCTGTACATATAGACCTTAATCCTAATTATAGATTATGTTCTATGCAATTTTTCGATACGAACGACAAAAAAGTTCCTAAGGTAGAATTTAACTGTTAGTTCAATTTTTATCAATATCTGAATAATGATTAATTTTATGAGAAAGTGTGTAGACATATTTTCTAAAGAAAATTTAATTGTACATAACTTTTCTTAATATAAAGCGAAATAAGTGTAAAAATCAAATAAATATGATTGAAAATGCTAAAAGAAAACTGTATTATCGATATTTTTATAGAAGCAGACGGCCTTGGAATTTTTTTTTTGTTGGCATCTAGATGTCTATTAACCTCTATCTGACATGGTTTTAAACGTCTGTTTGACATATATTATTGTTTTTGTTTTTACAATATTGCTTATTTTCGTAATGAACTTATTATAAATGGTAATTATCCTAAAAAAATTATTTCATTGGTTTCAATTTCCACTATGTATGTCGGAAGGTCGTATGTTCTTTCTTATCAGATATTTTACTTCTATCTAGCGTACACAAAAAAGTAAATTTTTCTTTTATTAAATATAGTTTTAATGTTATGTTCCCTTGGGTTTTGTAGTGCTTTTTTGTCATTTAGTTTTTTGCGAGTTCGCCATTAATCTGCATCTAATTTCTAAATGATGTACGATGGTATATTTGATGAGTAAACATTTATATAATATTTTTTTAACTACAAAAGAAAATCATTTTATCATTTTATAAATCTGTGGTTGCAGTTTCTAAAAAAGTTGTATTGATGATAGATCTATTATAAAAATAGGTGTGCGTTTTTAATACGTTTGGCATAAATCGATTACGATAATTATTTGGAGTGCCTACAATACGGTTTATTAAATATCGAGTTTGATCTAATTATTTCCTAATATCTACAAGAACACCTTGGGCTACGTCTACGTACATTAAATTTTATCCTGCTTCAAGCTTCAACCACTTCAAATATTTGACAAATGGAGCATATGTCCTTTGCTGCCCTTGCGTAATGGAATGCTTTCCAGGCGTACACTAATTTATCCACATATACTTTCTGTTTATTTATCTTTTTATTACATATACCTTTTTTTTAAATCGACAATTATTACTATTATTTTCAGATGTTCTTAGGCTTAACAACGTAAAAAAATGACTAAAAGCTCTTTAAATACCAGATAAATAATAAATGTGTAAAAAACCTGTATAAACAAATTATTCTGAATTTCTTACACTGAACCTACATCAAATTTCTTCTGTACTTAAGTTTGGGTTATCAGTTCACTAAAGTGCATAAGGAATAGAAATAGATACCCAACAAGGTAAGTAATTATAGAACTATCTGTTTATGTGAAGCTGTGAGATATAGCCACAATCTCAAAATAAACCTACGCATTAAGTAATGTTTGAAACGTCGTTTACATTTCAGTTACGGCCAATAATTGTCGAGTTAGGTAGATTTAAAAGAGACCACGAAGGCACCTAAGATTGTATATACGCTGCTAACCACTGTTTGTCTTCAGGGCTTTACAAGGATAGTGTTTCAATCACGTTCTGAGTGTTTTCAGTGCAATATTGCGTAATTGTTCAGGGTGAGTCAGCAATAAAGTAAACTCGTGCATTATGGGTAAACTGCCAATAAAATGTATTTCTAATATTATATGCTAGTAAGTGTGCGCATTTTAAAATTATACTATACAGGGTGTTCCAAAAAACAGGGCAACACAAAGTTAGTTTTTTTTTAATTGAACACTTTGTATATCATTCGATTTGTGGATTCTACGTGCAATTATAAACCTTTATTTATATAGATTTCGCGCATGTAAAATTTACGGAAATAATTCGAATTTTATCCAAAAAATCTCATTATTATATAGCATCTTGTGTTTTGTTATCTCTCACTGATTTTGAGTTATTCTGATTTTTCTATATAATTCACTATTTCAATGGTTTTTCTTGCGATTATACCTAATATCCATGAAATTTGAAAACAAGGGAGACAAAAAGTTGCTAAACACTAATATATGTATAAATTAACTCCAACAGAAAATATATTACGTTATAATAAGAACTTGATATGAAATAGGCGAACATGGTCAAGTCATTGGATAATTGAACAGTTACTGGTGAGTACTTCTTAAAATATGTTCGAAAAGGTGTCCCTCCTGCTGAATGCATACGTTTAGCCATTTTATTATGTCTTCCCTCACATTTCCCAGCATCTCCAGTGTTATCGATCTACAAACGTCTCAAAATATAAATATTTTCCTAAAAAACACAAAATGGTACATAATAATAAAGTTATACCTGTAAATGCGATTTTTTGGATAAAATTCGAATTATTTCAAAAACCGTAAATTTTACTTGTATAAAACCTATATAAATAATGTTTTATAATTACACGTACAAAAATCGAATGCGATACAGGGTGTTCCATTAAAAAAAATGCTAACTTCGTCTTGCTCTGCTTTTTTGGAATACTCTGTATAGTCAAGAATAATCTTAAAATGCGCACACGTACTTGCCGTGTAATACGATAAATACATTTCATTGGCAAACTTTACCCATAAAGCACCAGTTTACTTTACCCCATCGTTGACCCACTGCACTGGACTAAATTATACAAAATTGTCATAATCACTATGTATTTTAACGCTTACCTGTTAACCATACACTATTTGAACGGTTACAAACCCACGAGATCGAATCTAAACACGCGCATCGTTCTTGGAAATTAGAATCAAGCTACACGATCGGTACGACTCCAACCACATACCACTCATTTTGAGCGATTTTCCAACAATTTTGACTCTGGTGAAATAAGAGCAATAGCGTGGACCCCTAAATTTGAATGATTACTTTCACAATAGTCATAATCCTTTACTAGCAAGTAAGCCCGAAAGGAGGTTTGCCTGTAGGATGAGTAAGTCGGGGGAAGAACACTAATAAACGTTGACGTGACTGACTGTAAAGTTGTAAATGTGGTGTGCGAAGTTTCATTTACAGTATTTTACTTCACATTCACATTTTTGTAGCGGAATTTGTGTAAACATACATAATAATTTCACACTAGGTAAAACCCTTATGTTACGTCTTTAACTCTTGTATCATTCGCAGTTGTTCTACGGTTACACGTTACAAAATATTGATCCCATTACATACTCGAAGGTCAACTTTAGTTATTCCTTTGTAATCTTTATTTTGCCTCGTTTATTCGGGGCATATCATGGTTTTATGTAGTTTTCGAATGCAGTACATCTTCTCTTGCCCTAGAGTAACAAGGTTTATTTTGATTTTCTAATGATACACTACTAAGTAGTAATAAGTAACTGTAGTTTTCAAATTGAAACATTAGTGTTTTGAAAACAATACATTTCTAACTTATTCTAAACTATATTACATTTAAATTATATTACGCAGACAGAACATTTACCAGTTACCACAAACCGCTAATCGGCAACTATGGTGGTATTTTGCATCAGCTATCAACAAATCTCTAACTCTGTCGACTTTGAATTAATGATAAGGAGTCCACATCTTTTCTAACAGTCACCAAAACGTTGTGATGACTACGAATGTTGCAAAAAACGCACTCAGCACTCGTTACTAATTTACGCAGTTCACTTCAAGACCAGACTGAAAACATCTCAAACGGAAATACATTAAAGAAAACGTCTAACAACATACCAATACTTCTACAATATTACTATGTGTTAATTATTTTGGCGCCAATGATTTTTGAGTATACCAGTACACTGAGGAATTCAATAGGGCAGAGCCTTTGCAGTCATGAAAATTTGAATGGATACAGAAAGGAGTACTTAAGTACTTATTAATCTAGGAACCCCACATGCACAGCGTCGTGGTAATTGATATTGTTGATCCCAACTTATAAAAAGCATAGTACAGATTTTCCACACTTTCGAAAATAATCAGACTAATATTCAGGTAAGACATTGCTACAGATACTTCAGCCAGGAATCCAAAGATCTGTTCAACTCTTTCATCAAGGACAATGTTCTTCCTTATCAACATACTAGTAAACCATTTTGGTCTCTTGTCAAAATCATAAATCAAAACATTCCCAAGACAATCTTCCCTTCTCTAGCGAATGTTAAAGAAGCACTATCCATCTTCAAAAACACCAAACAATTTTTTGCTAATTCTACTCGTAATCCGTCTCTCAACATTCCTTTACTTACAATACCAGCTGTACTTCATGAGATAAAAAAGTTACGTTTCACGTCAAAACAGTCAGGCTTGTGATCAAGAAGAAGAGGTTCTAATGGTAGACTGTCTAATGTGCTCAAAACGTGCTTTTAAATTTGCCCCTATTCATAATAGTTTTTTTCAAACTACGTACGATAACAGTATACCACTTCATTGGAAATTTGATAGGGTGCAATCGATAACTAAAAGGGGATCCAAAAGGCTAACTACATATCTTTATCTTTACTTTCAATGTTACGACGACGATGAAGTGCATTAAGTATTACCTTAAGAAATACTTCGAGAATAACTAGATATTGAATGACTGGAACTATGAATTTCGACAAGGTAGATCTAAGGAGTCTTACCTATGTCACCCACAGCTGGAACAGTTCTATCGAGCTTGCCGGGATATTATGCGTTGCTGCCCTAAACATATATTTCGGTAAGGTTTTGTACACTACACTTCCTAACGAACTTTGAGCGTATGGTCTACCCCAAAAACTATTTGTATGGATCGTAGATTTTTTATCCAATTGAAATATATATATATATATATATATTTCCTCCATCACACAAATGACCTTTTCCACCAACAATCTAATTCACAGCTATTTAGGTTTTATTTAGCGCCTACCTGAAGAAATCATCAAACCCCCACTCTATCTTCACGTCCGGTCAAACTCTAAAAAACAAACGATTTGTGTAGCCTGATTGGCGTCGAATTCGAGCAAGATATCCTTTGACCCAAGCATATTTCACCTTTGGAGTCAACAGTTGCCAAAGGCTGGGTTTCTTCTTCCGGGTTAGGAGATTTTTCTTTCTAGCTACCTTGTACCTTATAAATCATACTTAGCCTGGCAAACTTAGTCTTACAAATGATCTGATATTCTGAAACGCCCCATAGAAAAACGTTGTGAATGTCCGTTATGTAAGTAACGAAGTTTACAGAAAAAAAGAATTTGTTGGGCAAACAAGTGTAACATTCATTAAATGTACGTTGTTCTTTGGGTGCATAACAATTTACGAAATGCTCATATTTTGCACATCGTGATGGTTTCGAGTAAAATTTCAAACTTTTTAGACGGTTATTACAGTTGTAGTTATTCAATACATATTAATACACTACATAACATAACTCACTGCAAGCTTAAACATTCTTATTATTTTCAAGTAATTCAAATGTTGTCTTCTATTTTTTTTATTCTGTGCGACAATTTAGAGTTGGTACTTCCAAATTTGCATTTATTTCAGTAATTATTCATTTTTTATCTTCCATGTATCATTACCAGTTTTTGGCAAATGAATTACTATTTTTACTCTCCCCGAAAATTAAAAGAAAATAGGAAAAATTATTCTATTGCCCAGCATTTCAACAATTTGACTTCTTTTATTCATTATAACCACTTAAGGCCAAACATTGTGTTATCGTCTGACCCTAACCTCAGAAAAGCGAACCCAGCACAAAATTCCATATCTACTACATACGAAGAAATCGCATTCAGTTAAGCTTTTGGGATAGCTATCTCTCGAACGATGATTTGTGAAAGTTTAACACAATTTATACAGTTTACCTCTATTGTATTTACATTGACTGATGTAAACTGGTGTCGTATTAAGCCGTAATTTAACTCTCCAGTACAACTACAAAACACATTAAGGGTGTACGAGTGAATCTTTCAACTGCGCTCACCATTAAAAACTCTGGGTGACTAGCTTTACACTTCTGTTCCAGAAGCGTCACCTTGACGGTGTCGCGATAAAAGAAAGGGCCGAAAAAGGATGTCCGTGATAAAAGTACGCGGCGGCAAAGTGACGTACGGCCAAAGAAAGTATCCAATAAAATTCACACGTAAGTTGATCACAAAATAAATAATATCGCGAAAATTAAACTTGTGTAAATTCTAATAATTTCCCTAAATTCCTCCTTCGCACTTTATCCAGGCTTAGGCTGACAACAAATCGTCAGTCATCAGTTTACTGTTATTAATTATTAATGGGATACCTTATTGGAGTTACTTTAATGCATACCTCATTTCTTTGGGTATTCTAATAACATCTACACCAAATTTTCAAAGCTCATATTTTGGAGTATATGTGTACCTACCAATTTAATAGCTGACCGGTTTAGTCAACTTCAATTGTATCATGCTTGCTATTTTAACAAATTTGTTTAAATAATGGAAAAAATGGAAAAAATTCTTATTTGTGAATCTGAAATTTTGATGAACGCTCATGTATATTAAAAGTAGAATGGAGAGAGTTGCGCATAGGATCTTCAGGTGACGCCACTGAGAAATCGGCGCATGCGTGGGAGTTTAAATTCATGCAATCGCCGAAGGCTTCGGTCATTTTTGTTTTGAAGGTCATCTTTGTTTTATCGGTCACTTTGACATCTATTAATCAATACAATTAAATCAAATCGATTTTAAATACGAAAGTTGGATTTGAACCTACTGTGACCAGATCAATTAATCAAATCAATTAATTGGGTCAATTAATTAAATCAATTAATTAAGTCAATTTGATGAACATGTGTATGGCTTTGGTGGTCATTTTTTAAGTTAGTTAATCAAATCAAGCAATCAAATCATTTAAAAATAATACTAATATCAACACTCGGTATCTGGGAGACAAAAGTGGGTTTATTTATTAAATTGCATAACATAGTAATTATAAAGCTGTTTTCTAAATGAATATTAAATTACCTGTTGGTTCTAAAGAACGCATTGAAACATCTTTACTCTTCAACCGCACGCTATATTGTTGTATATGATGCTCCTCAGACTACTCAGACGCTTGGGTAGGACACATTTAAATTTATCCAGCTCCACAACCACCCTCTCACCGTATTTTGTTGATGCGATGATTGAATATCTTGTATTCTAACCTGTCTCTAATTGTTTAACGTTTTTAAAAAGGTTTAAAGCATATTAATGCATTTAGAGCTGATAAATCAATATCTGTAATTATAATATGACATTAAAAATCTGTTCAAGTAAATAAATAAAGTAAGTAAGATAGGGGTAAAACCAAAACTTTTATTGGCTACGTCAATCTCTTAGCCGTCTGGTGTTGCGTTTATTTAGACCCATCTTTTGCAGCCTTCTTTGAATAACTATTTGTTTTCTGTTACTTACATATAGTTACGGTACATTCACTTTTCTGTGCTTTGCTTATATATGGACAATATTAAAGTAACGTGCTTTGGGGAAAACCCGCTAATACGTAAAGGCAAACAAGTTGACCTTCATTTCCAATTTGATAATAGACTTCACCTTTTATATAAACTTTGTTTATGAAAAACTGCGGGCAATTTGAAATAGTATCGTGTCCAGATAGGGATTCTGAACAACATCTATATCAAACTTACGATTTGTTTTCTGTATGTACGTTCCTCTAACTGAAACAAGTTTCAAGCTAGAATCACACGTTACACTCTCCCTACGTCGTAATTAAAACAACTGAAGTACTAAAATTCTTTTTTATTTATCAGAGTAGAATTGTAGAAAAACATGCATTATACAGTAACTTGATTATTTCATCATTTATAATTAAACATGTAGTGAAAAACTTATTTACAAAATTGGTCATTGATAAATTAGTTAACCTAAAATACAAAAACATTACCGTCTAAAGTCCCACACATCCGAATAGTAATCCTGCAGCGTCGTTTTGTTGTAATGAAGCCATCTAGAATTCTTCTCTAGGAAGCGTAATTGGTAACTTAGCCTTACTATTCTCGTCAGTGTAGACCGCTGTTCAATGCTGGCCTGGTTTGTTTACAGGATCCGTGTCTACAATAATTGCACACGGTCTAGGTGCGTGCCTCTGTAACTGATTAGAAGCACATACAAGTCGAAACACATTCTTGTGGCTGGGGATCAATTTCAAACGGCTCAACACTTCTACCGCATACATCTTTGGAGTAGGTATGTGTCCAGTCTTGCAACAGTAATGCGTTTTCCAGAGTACACATAGGCGCTTCGATGTTATGGTTAAAACAACTATACGCTTTTTTCAATTTTTTAATCGACGGACAACCAATCTTGTTTAGTATTGGTTTGTTAAGAAATCCGAAAAATTCTTGTTTTTTACTACCCTTAAAGTGAATCTTGTTAAACGGCTGCAACTCCTCTTAGAAAGCGTTGTAGGTTACAAACCCCGACCGCGATTTCAGTTCATGACATTTATTCTCTAAATACCTTATCTGTCTTGACTTGAGTTTTAATATAAAATAATTTCATCGGCATCAGCAATAAAGCTCCATGATCGATAACCACTGCAATTTCTTTCGGTATAGATTTGTTGTCAACACCTCTAAACCCTTGTACGTCTAAGTGTGCGCCCATCTTACTTGAACTGCTGCTATACACTGAAGCTTGTGCTCTGAAGTTACCCCGTTTAACAGGGAAAATCAACGATGACATTCCCATATTTATCGATCTCGATTACATTATCGAATTCGGCGTACACCAAACGGTTAAAGGCTTCAATGAGAGTTTCTTCAACGACTTCTAGCCGTAGAGAACCGTTTCTAAATTCCAATGCCTTATAACGTTTGAGTTAGGTCAAAGCAGTAGCCGTTGGGGTAATCGCTGCTCGATATATCCTTGCCCATATTCAAAAAATGAATACCCGTACCAGAGAATAAGGTGTGATACGCTCTTACTTATAAACTATTAGCTGATTATAGGACCTTTGCTGACCGTCAATATATAACGACATGTAGTTAACATTGCATGATGAAAATTGAACGGATTTGATGCGTAATCACCGTTGAAGGCTTTATTTGCTACAAACCCTACGATGCATCGTTTAGGTAGCTGCTCCAGGAAAACGTTCTGCAATGATTTTCGATTATACCCACAGATACAGTTAACACTTTTACGTCTGTCTTTGTAACAGGGTATTTTGCTGCAGTTGTTTCTAAAGCGTTAGCATCCGCAATTAGAATAGTTGGATTGATCCTCGTACGTATCACCAATAAAGTAGCGTCCATAATTTTCATCTTGTAATTTGAACCGTTTGCCGCCATTAGACTAAAGGTAACTCTTGACCGTGAAAATTTAGCCTTTAACTTAACACCGCTTATGAGAAACTTTTCCTGATTACACAAATCCGAGTGCACGTGACCAATCATCTCAACCTATTTTGCTGGTCGCTGCAAGTGCTTGACGTTTTGAGAAACTATTATTTACGTATCCCACCGTATTCATCTGCCCGGATGTATCATTATGCCATAAGGTTCAACCTAAATGTGAAGTCTTGGCCTCCTTTCCATAGTTTTGCAAAGTCTCGATATATGAGCGGTGTGTATAGGTGTTGTTTGGTTGTAACTCCATATTCTGGTTTAAGTAAACCTCCACTTGCGAGAAAATCAAATGCATCCAATTGTTTACGGGTGGTGCGTCAGTAAGAGCTGCATTGTCCTGCGTTAGAACTTTAGCTGTGATGTACAACATGATCAGACTTAAACCTATGTAATCGTTTCTATTTCCGGGCACTACAAATTCTATCGGGGGGGGGGGGTCATCACTCAGAGCTGATAAGGATTTGTAAAATATCCATTCACCACTCTCTATACTTGTCTGCGTCGACAGTAAAGCGAACAAGTCCAATTCGAACTTCATGCATTCGCACGATTGCGCACGTAGAAAAGCCATTATTTTAAAAATATATCGTCGTAAATAAGTTTCTTCTTCTTAGCACCAGCTATCGGTAGAGGCTGGTTATTATTGGCCAGACTTACTCTTTTATAGCCCGAACCCTCCATCATTTATCGATTTTTTCGTCTGTTTTACGTTTAAGATTTCTACCTACCTCGTGAAATCTTTCATGAAATGACTCCTCTATGACGTCCTTAGAGCTCCTTTACCAATAGCCTTTGTACCAGACTTAAATAACGATATTATACCGTCTAACCAACTTCCTATACCACGTCCACGCTGATATGTGCGCCTTTGTAAATGGATCCGATACCGTTACCGGCCCGATTCATATAGTTATTGTTGATAAGGACAAACCATTATTGTACTTTCCAAAAGTGTAACTTCGGGCACGACGCTCCAACTTCGAATGTCATTGTTACACCCGTATCTGTTTTTATGTTAAACTCGATGTTTTCAAATTATCGTGTCATCGCTGGCATGTAGTATGCAGGCGAAAAAACTACATCTTTATGACTCCTGTAAACATAATTTTCTGAAGTAATGTTTATTATACGCATAAGGGGAGATAAAACGTTGCCCACAATTTGCGGTTCAACGATGTCGCAATAAACAAGCATCTTCGTTGGTAAACCTATCCATGTATAACGGGGTGCGGTGGTATTGGTTTCATAGCTATCTTTGATACGGACGATAACCCAACTGTAAGGCTCAACGTTGTGAGAATCCGAAGCGGAGTTTTTAATTTCGCAGTGACGCACTTAGTTGGGTTATGGTATTCGATTGCTAACAGTTTACTTATTAGCTCGTGGTAATTTAACCCGTTGGTGATTTCTTTCATGTTGGCGTAATTCTCCGAATCGTAACGTAACACATACCATCCGTCGTCAATATAACTGATTTTCTCGCTGTCGTGTTAAAAATGTGATGCAACCTTTTTTAATATCGCTTCTACCAAGTCCTCTACTCCTGCTGGTGGTTTAGTTCTGTAATAAATTAAATTGCCTGTCGGACTTACAGCGGTAACAGAACAAAAATGCTGAATTTCCGGTTTACCTACAACCCATGATCCCGTTAATTTTATTCGTTTTGACAGCTGTGTAATAAAACTTGACGTCATATTACCCGGAAAATACGTCGTAGAACTATTGCTCAATATGGTCAGATAAAACTCCATTTTATATATCTCTCAACTCTGAAACGAGCACCCAACTATTAAATTTGTCACTTTATCCACGCCACTTGACTAAGTTATGTTTATGCCGTCCGCAACCCTTCTCTGCTAAAAGCTTATCGCTTGAATAGGGTGCCTTTATCAACTGTAACAACTTGGAACAGGATCTATTATTCGGTAAACTGGTGGTCTTCCTTTTATCACTCCGCTTATTGTAAAAATTCCGCGCTCCAACTAGTTTCATATCCCTTCTCAAAGGTGTACTTAGTTCTGGCGATTCTGACTTTATATTTAGGGTGACGTGCTGTGTCTAAGCCTTTCGCGTACAGGTTCCACACTTCCAAAATGTTTTTATCATTTACGGCCGGAGAGGCCATCTTTATACTTGAATGAGGGCTATTGTTGTAAGCAGTCATAAAGTTTTTGGAGAACATCATTACACATGTAGGAATTTTTGTAGGTAAGTAACGCCACGTCCTTGTTTTCAATGTTTTATTTAATGTTTCAACTACAGATGCTTTTACATCAGGGTTATTTGTTACATAGAAATTCATATTTTGTTTCTTGAAAAAGTTTTGTACACTGCCCGCCACAGACTCTTTACCTTTATTCGTTTGCATATTTTCCGGTGTATTGGCACACTCCGTGAAAATATCGACGAATGCTGCATTTACAGATGCGGCTGTCTTGATTTTAAGAGCTCTCGCCCATGCACTCTTGCTAAATACATCAATAACCGTTAGTATGTAATTTTAGCCACTATTGTGTTTACTTAAAGTTTGCATATCGCAAAGATCCGCTTGCCACAACTCTTAAAGGTTACTCACAATATGTCTATTGTGCGGAAACTTCTTTCTGACTGGTTTATGCACCGTATAAGCTTCCTGGCCCTGCAGGCAATTTTTCACTTCACCATATTTACCATTGATAATGTTAGCTAAAGGTCTTATATCCGAAAACCCTGCCGAATGCGAGGTATCATAGTATACAGCATCCATGTTATGTTCGCCACGTAAGGGTTCGTTCAGTGTTAGATGATACAATAGCATCATGTCTTCGAATATTTCCGATAAACTCTTGTGGTATAATTATTTCTTTAATGTACGTCGCAAACTGTTGCCAACCGTGTGGGTTTGTTGTTTTTCGCTGTTTTAACGTTTCGTGAACCAGATCGTTAATGTTGGAATGTGGGATGAGCTCCCCTTGTATTGTGACAGTAGTCCTTTTATCTCAAAATACATCGCCGACCGTATTCAGTATACGCAAGAAATCCGCACCTTCCTTCCTATAAAATAGGCGGAAGCATTGATACTATTTCATCGTTTGGAAGGCCTTTGCTTCTTGGTATATCTCCAATATCATCATCGCCGCTGTGTACTATGCTAGCAGGTTGACATAACTGATTGGAAAAGTGTAGATATGATTTGAAGAACTTGATTGTACCTTTGCTATTGGTCATGGTGAATCATTTTGGTTTTTTAAAACTTTATCTATATAGTTGCCCAGGTGCGTTAAAATGTTGCTTGGTGTAGCATCTGGTGCTTGCAAGCGTTGTATAAAATCCAATGGTGGAATAATCATCATCTTCAGGTTGTGGTCCATAGCTATTGAAGCAAACTACCCAGAATACTGGCAAGTAATGGTCCTAACAGGAGTGGTAGAAATGCACCGCCCTTCTGTAAAAGAAACTGCTCCTTCCTTTTGATAGATTCGCCTCTCTGCACCAAGCGCCTTAAAGTGTGCTTACATTGAGAGTCTTTGCTTCTGATCATTTAATAGAGGTACACGGCCTTTTAAAGTGTTGTGTGCACACTTGCAGATACATTCGACCTGGTTACTATTCAAACATTTCAATAAAGCGCCACGTCGACTATTACTTAATCTGCCTAATGCGTGAAGGATATCGGTGTTTTTGATTAAAACATCAGCCGTCATATATGATGTAATCTTTATGACTGTGAGGTTTAAATCCTTTTTTCGCTATATATACTTGGCAAATGCCTTGCGGCCCTAATATCTTTTTTCTATACTGTAGCACATCCTGCGTACCCTGCTTTAAATCGAACAATAAATATCCGTTTTGATTTGAAGTGACATCCTGGTACGTAGGCACTAAAAATATCGGGTTGACAGGTGAAACCTGACTTACTAAATGTTGTATCTGAGCTCTGTCAGGCGGATTCTTAAACAAAATTATGTAATGAGCGTTGCGCGAAATATATCTCTGTCCGCATCATTGGTGAAATATGTTTTGAGATAAGAAAAACCCACTTAGGTTTCTACGGTGACAGCCCTTTGTAAAAATATCCACAGCCGAACCATTATAGTGTCGCGCATTAGATCGTCAATTATTATTAAGACCGGTTTTTCGCCATCAAACTGCGTCATACTAGGTAAACCCTTCTGAAATTCCACTGAGAGACCTTTGAATAACGGCTGCCACTCGCTGTAGAACAAAATCATTTTTCAAAAGTTGTATCGCAGTCTCGATATTTTTTAGAAAATCCACGATAAAATACGGTTTTACACAACCCGATGGCCCCGCAACTATTCCGGAAAAGGGGTGCTTAAACGGACCCTTCATCTTGAATCTCGAAACGATACTAACGGGCACTCTGTCATCATCCACGCTCAAATACCAAATGAATAATCTGTTATCACCGGTATATTTTACTTTGATCTTGCTTATGTTTATTTAATATGAAAACCGTGTTTTGGTTTTCTAGAACGTAAACATCAAAATTAAAAATGAAAGTCAACTTGTTTGCCTTTCACGTAATTGGCGGGTTTTTCTCCACAGACACGTTAGAGGAATTTGAATAGCGAATTTGAAATGAAAGTCAACTTGTTTGCCTTTTACGTAATTCGTGGGTTTTCCCTAGAGGTATTGAATAGTGAAAGTTTGTTGTTGCGGATACATAACTGGGGAAATACAGAAAATAATTACTGTATGATAATGATTGAGGAAAACCTGTAAGTAGTTTACATTGTCCATATGTAAGCAAAACACAGAAAAGTAAATGTACCATCACTATGTATAAGTAACACAAAACAAACAGTTATTCACTCTAGTGGCCATATCTAAAACAGCTGCTGCTGTTAAATATAAAAAGTTTAAAATGGGACCTGGAAGTTTATTTCAAAGAAGGCTTCAACAGATGGGTCTGAATAAATACAACACCAGACGGACAAGAGATTGACGTTGCTAATAAAATATGGGTAAGTGCTCGTTTAGATTTTACCCCTATCTTATCTACTTTATTTATTTACTTGCATATATATTATAATTACATATATGCTCTAAATGCATTAACGTGCTTTAAACCTTTTTAAAAACGTTAAGGAATTAGAGACAGGTTAGAATACAAGATATTCAATAACAACATCGACAAAGTACGATGAGAGGATGATTGTGGAACTGGAGAAATTTAAACCCGAGCGTTTCCATAAGCTTTTCAAGCCTGAGGAGCATCGTATACAACAATTTAACATGCGGCTGAAGAGTAAATATGTTTCAATGCAACTTAATATTTATTTAGAAAAACAGATTTATAATTACTGTTATGTAATGAGATTTAATAAATAAATCCACTTTTGTCTTCCAGACACCGGATGTTGTTATTATTATTTTTTTAATTGATTTAATTGATTGATTAGATTGAACTTCAAAAATGACGACCAAAGCCACATACACAAAATGGCTACCAAAAATGGTTGTCGTGTTGATCAAATTGACTTGATTAATTGATTTGCTTTAATTGTTTTGATTAATTGATTTCAAAATGACCGACAAACAAAAATGACCTTCAAAACAAAAATGACCGAAGCTCATCGGCGATTCTCAGTGGCGTCACCTGGAGGTCCTTTGAAGCTATGCGCAACTCTCCCCATTCTATTATTAAAGATGACTTGCGTCTTTTTATCTCGCGTTCTAACCTTAGTAGTATATACAATGGTAATGTGAGTTCAGAATAATACAGAAGAACCATAGGTTGCAGTTTATAATGATGTACCTAGCATCAAATGTTATTTAGTTAGGATGACCCCAGAAGCCTATGGACTGTAAATATATAAAACTACTTCAAAATTAAGTAAGAACAAATAACACAAATTTGTGGTACGGTGTTATCATTTAAAGACGCTAGAATGATTTTAAATGTACGGAAGATATACTGTTAAAATATATTTAGCCGTGTCTGTAAAGTACTAAACTAAATTTATATACAATTTTACGTATTTTAGGATTTTGGCGTGAAATGGTTTTTTCAACAATCTCAGTCTAGAAGTAAAACATAGAAACCATACTCACAACGAACATTCTTGGGTTCCATCGCAATCGAGGAAAATTATTAAGGAATGTCAGTTCGTATCCATATACAGGCGCTACTTTGCAAAGTGTAGCCAAATTGATAAATGAGATTTGGTACGTAGATATGCTGGATATCTTTCCCCCGTTAGATCACCGCACAATTCATCCTAAACTATTTTCCCCAATAATCCCCACGTAACAATTAAATCCAAAACGTTCTTGAAAATTACGAGTCTCCATTAGATTTTGATTTTTGTGAGACCAATATCTCTTATTATTTCTGTTGAAGGCTCCCACATTTGTAGAACGACAGAATTTTAAATGAAGGTTGTTGTTATCAAAGTATTTGCCTAGAAACCAATTACAATACTGAAGTCTTCTTTCTTCATCATTTTCGTACAGATGCTGGTGCAATTGATACTTGTAGGGTCGATATTTATATTTGTGTAAAATTCTAAGGACCAAATCTTTAGATATTTGGCGCATATCGGCGATTTTTCTAAGGGGGGGGGGCATTTTTGTTCATTTCCACGTAACCCACAATATCTAACTCTTTTTTTTTCATTTATAATAAATCTATTATTTGCAACGTTTTCATCTTCGTGCTCACCACGCATTTATGCCACAAGTTTAGGAAACTATTATCTGGTTGGAAGACGTCTTTCTGGAAACCTCTCGGCATACACGCGAGCTAGAATTTTGCCTGCATTCTCCAGAAATTAGAAGCATATCTATTTTTTCAGACCTTGTATAATTTTGCATGACTAATTTACCAAAATTACACTTAATATTAACTAAATACAAAAATACGAAATAACAAAATAAATAAAATATGTTAAACTGACTGTTTCACCAGAAAGGAAATGGCCACGTATTTCATTCCCTCTCCAAGGGGGAGGGCGGGCTGCTTGAGCTTTCCGAGCACCTTCAGCCACAATCATGGATTCCCAGCATACATACATTACGTATATATGCATGGTGGGATTAAGGATGGTGGGTCAGGATACGATTGGAAGGAGCGGAGTTAGGGTTCTGAGGGGAAATACTACCCCAGCATTCGCCTAAGCAGCCGCACATGGTGTGCATATACGTAGTGACCATGCCGCTACATGTGTATGAGGGAAACCTCCTGAAAAAACCTCACACAAGGTAGACGGTAACGGGAATTGAACCCATTACCTCCCGAATGCTAAGCAGGTCGTGTCACCACTACGCTACCAGCTCGGTTACTGTTTCCATGGCAACATGCATTATATATTTCTAAGCCACCTTTGTTTTTCTAAAAACGCAACCGGTAGTATTAAAAAAAACTGAGTTAGGGCGATAAATACGAATTTCGATACAATAAGCGAAACTAAAAAGGTAATGAAAAATTAAAATCGATATTATTTCATTTTCGGTAACCACCTGGTGTGAAATTAATCATTTTAAAGTCTGGCCAAAAACGAAGCGAAGGAATAAATCAAAATAGTTCATTTATTTTACATATAAGCGGTACACGATTTTGTGTCAAGTACTTAGATTTCTTAAACTAGTTTTAGGTTATACCGCTTCCCAATTATAGTGTTACAACGTAAGTTATTTATAAATAACTGCTAATCCTTTAACATTTGGACGTACCTGTTGTTGAGTTCTAAAGTAAAGATCATAGACGTGTACATGGGTTTTGCAGACGAAGAAATGACAATTGCAATGTTTTACTTTAATCTGAAAACAGAAAAATTATATTATATATAAATAATATCCTTGTTCCTTCCCAACGTTTAATTAGTATTAATTAATTTCATTATGACATATCTAATCAATATTATTTTATATTTTTTATCATAAAACAACACAACGCCGCTGTAATCTGCCAAACATGTTGATTTATTCATTCGATTCGTTTCTGGACAGATTATAACCGATTAAAGGCACTCTAGATTGAAATTTGAAAATTGAAATATTTTGGAGGTTACGTGTCAAAAAGTGAAAGTGGGGTATTATTTTTTTTGGCAAAGTAAGCAAAAATATACCGGCTGTCTCATTTAAAATAAGAAAGTTAAGGCCATTTCCGGACAAACCGGAAATGACAGAAAACAATTAAATATGTCAAAAAGTCCAGATTTATTTGACATATGTACCTAACAAATTTTATTTATGTAAATAAAAAAGTTATAAGGGCGAACCACCTGCTCGTGACACCCGGTATGTGAATGTATATATTGTGTGTGTGTATATATATATATATATATATATATATATATATATATATATATATATATACAGTGTTTGTACATCGATGCAAAGATTTAAAGGGTGATAGAATACGTGATTTTGAGCCGATTTAAGCAAACATACCCATATACCAAGTGTTGCCGTTTTTGAGATAATGCCACTTTTAATATTTCTTGATTTTACCGTGTTTTCTGCAAATATCGAAGTGTACAAGAGTAACAACCGTCTTATCGCAAATTTATACTAAGTTTTTTATTCCTTATGAAGTGATTGTTCATATTCTTTTATCAGAAAAGCCTAATATGTCTTTGGTTCTTGCCTAGAACTTCTTAAACATGAAAGTTTTAATTTGTAAAAAGAATCACTAAAATTCAAACGTGGATTTAGTCTAAAATCTTTCGTTAATTTTTTTCCAATTTCGTAAAACTTCCTTGGGCAATGGTCTTTAAGATAGCATGAATAGATTTACAAAAAATTTTACAAACTGGAAAATTGAATTTAATTACCAAAGTACTAGGCGCATTCGCCAAAACGTAAAATAGCCCTTCATTATTTAGTTTAAATAGTTTAAAAAAGCAGATTTTTAGAAAATGTCCGATTTATTAAAACATTAATAGTATTATTATTGGTGTTTAAAATTAGTACTGCACGAGGCAATATTATATTGAGTATCAAGAACAGTAAGGACGTTTACCGGTCGCCGGCCATGTTTGGAGGCTGAGCGATAGCGAATTTGGCCGGAGACCGGTACAACCTTAATGTTCGTGATGCTCATACTGTTTTTGCACGATTGTATTAAATTTACCACAATTGAAATTATTTCCACTAAATAAACGAAAAGTCAAAAGTGACGTTTTAAATAGCAATGTAGATTCACTTGAAAATAAACTCGATTTTGCTAAGAAAATTTTACATTCCAGTGTTAGTGAGGTGAAAGAAATCTTGAATTCAGAAACAGTTTCTGTAAACTCAAGTACTGGGTGGAGCGATAACCGCAAAACATTTTCTAAAAATCTGCTTTTTTTAAACTATTTAAACTAAATAATGAAGGGCTATTTTACGTTTTGGAATGCGCCTAGGGGTATTTTGGTAATTAAATTCAATTTTTCCAATTTGTGAAAATTTTTTCTAAATCTATTCATGCTATCTTAAAGACCATTGCCCAAAGAAGTTTTACTGAAATTGGAAAAAAATAACGAAAGATTTTAGACTAAATCCACGTTTGAATTTTAG
Source organism: Vesta saturnalis (assembly GCA_036346205.1). Classification (NCBI taxonomy): domain Eukaryota; kingdom Metazoa; phylum Arthropoda; class Insecta; order Coleoptera; family Lampyridae; genus Vesta; species Vesta saturnalis. Next base: position 334,583 of record JARFJB010000209.1, on the reverse strand, counting down.
TGATTGCTTTTTACAAATTAAAACTTTCATGTTTAAGAAGTTCTAGGCAAGAACCAAAGACAGTTTAGGCTTTTCTGATAAAATAATATGAACAATCACTTCATGAGGAATAAAAAAACTTAGTATAAGTTTGCGATAAGACGGCTTATTACGCTTGTACACTTCGATATTTGCAGAAAAGCACGGTAAAATCAAGAAATATTAAAAGTGGCATTATCTCAAAAACGGTAACACTTGGTATAAAGTATGTTTGCTTAAATCGACTCAAAATCACCTATTATATCACCCCTTTAAATATTTGCATCGATGTACCAAACACCCTGTATATATCAGTACCGTAGAGGTACACAGTTGTAAATCCTCTTTTAGAGATTTCGAGAAAAGAACAAATTAAAGAAATCTAGCACTTTAACTCAAAATTTGATGCATAATAAGTAAATGCAATTAATTGATATTATAAAGTTTTATTATCAATAGGAGGATCTTTCAGTACATAGAATTGAATAATAAAAATATTTACCTGAACTTTGATTTTTGGGACTTACGACTCTTTACCACTAAATATAAAAACAGGTAAAAAGCGAAATAAAAATCGCAAGTCAAAGAAAATAAATATATTCTACTTTAAAACTTATACAATATGAGAACACCATAGTTTATATCTTAATTATCACTATCACTTTTATCACCATTTTGTGAGACCGCCATATTTCGATGGCAACAGTTTGATTAGATAGTCATGTTTTTTTTTAGTAATGCCTTTTGAATTTTCACGCAGATCAGGTAACTGACTGGGTAGGAGTATTTGAGTTCTTACTGATCTAGACACAGTTAATGCCTTGAAGCTGGCGTCGTCAAAACTCTGTTTATAAAAAATTGTATCTGGTACAACAGCCTTCACGTGGAAGTAAACAACGGTTGAAATAAGAAACGGTTCCTTATCGTTGTTTCTTTTCTTATTAATAATTGAAGACCGCGGTTGAGCATATAAAACTTCAAAGTTTTTGAAATCTGATAGTTTCATTTTAACAACCTTTGCACCAGTGGATCGAATTAGCTGATGCCAATCCCAGGGGCTGGCAATTTTCATTGTTGGCTGTTTCTTCAAACACCTTTCAATTAACCCATGAACATGATCTGCTTCCATGTGGGTATGACCCCTTAACAAAAATTTATGTTCAATTGTCTTCAGATTAGGGCAAATTTTTAACATCCACAAGTAGTTCATCATCATCATAACATTTCGATTTTGACTTCGGCAATTGTCTGACCAAATAACTAAATGTTCAACAGTAGAATTGACAATAACCATTTCCGCCCACTTCAATAATGCAGAACAAATTTCATGCCCACCTCTTCCGCTTCGGACTCGTCCCACATCATGCAGTACGATTCTTTAGGGTTGCATCATAAATTGTAAGATTAAGTGTCCATAGCTTTAGATAGTAGAAGCTCTGATTATTACTTAGATATAGTCGGGCACTTCTGTAAGTCTACCATTATGACTTTGGTTTTTCCAGGTGAAGATCTACTTTCATCTTTATCATATCTCTTGCATTTGTACCTTTCCTAGCTTCTTTAAGATGGTCATCGTATTTCTGGCGAATCACTGCCTTTTCTTCGTCTTGAATATTTTGCTTAAGCTGTAGAATAAATTTGTCACAGCTGTCACATGTATCAGCCGAAAGTGTTTTAAAGCCAATATTAAATTCCGAGTTAAGAACTTTTTTATATAACCAAAGCTTCACAATTTGTTCCTTGGCAACCTTTTTCTTCATCATATTTTGCCAAATATAATTTATACATTTTGTTTTATTTAATTCAGGTCCTAGATACTTTTTGAACTTTTTCGCGAGTGTAGTGACTCTTGTAGCAAGGAAACGAGTTTATGTGAGCACGAACTCGATCGACAACCTCGTTAGAGACTTTGTTAGGTGGCACATGTCGTCCACGTTTATCTGCACATACAAATTCCCGTTAGATCTTTTTCAAAACATTACGTACGACCGTTTCGGAAATGCCCAGTGTATTTAAGAAGAATGTCTTGCAAACATCAATTTTTTGTATTGAATCTCCTGATTTTACATCAAAGTTATAATGGGTGTTGGATATGAAAATGGAATGAGCTTCTAAGATGGTATTCATATGTAGAATTACAATTTTTCCGATCCCAAGAAATTGAAAATGAAATTGATTGGTCAAATGTAAACGAAGAAGAAGATATAATCTATGATCAACATTATGAATCTCTATCTAGTAATCTTGGTATTTATTACAATTGGGAATTAATTAAAGGATATGACAGAATCTTGAAAACTGTTATGATAGAAAACTACAAGTGCTGTTCTTGCACATTCAACTCACATAGTATAGAAGAACTATTCAATTTAAAGGATATAGTAAGCTATAGATTGGAATTTCTTGAATCTTACAATCTGGTGTGTTTTATGAAAAGTTCATACAGAAGTTGTTGACTACCGTCGTTTTCGTGAGAAAGAATTCGGTGGTGATGATGATGACATTTATAAAGATATTGATGATGTTATAAATGCTATATAATATTAATTCACATAACACTGTATGTTTAATGGAAATTTTGTATTATCGTCCTGCTTATCTAATGTATAGCATTTACTGAATAAAGAAATAACCATGATTTGTTTTTCTCAATTTAGGTATACCCTTTCTATCCATCCATGTAAACAATGCTAGTTAAGAAGCGAAAGAGTGTAGGTGGTGGTGGTTTGATGAATGGTCTAATCAATAAACTTCCGTTTGAATTACATTTACCTGGTTACCAGTATTGCGGTCCTGGTACAAAGTTAGAAAACGACTCACGCGGTGACCGGTATTAATCAATTAGATGCTCAGTGCAAACTTCATGATATCAGTTACAGAGATTACCAAGATTTAGAAAGTAGACATTATATATATATATATATATATATATATATATATACCAAAACGGATTTAATAAACAGGTACCTGTTTACCATGAACAGGTAGCTGTTGCGACAAACAGGTACCGGTTCACCTTGAACAGGTAGTGTTTACATAAACAGATCAGTTAAGATGGATACATTGAAAACCGAACAACCGCTTTTAAACAATAATAATATTCATGGATCGATGATGATAATGTAGTTTATAAGCATATTTAAACATTAGACGCAACGCTAGGTGAACGAACTGCAGCTTTAGCAGTCAGTACCATCATGAAAGCAAAGAGAAAATAGGATGAGTAAACGTTGATCTAATATAAGAAGAAGAATGAAAAGTTTAAGCAATATCTGGTTGAGAATGATGCATTACCAGCGCCGGAACTGTAGGAAAGATGACTAATTTAACATTTCTGTAAAAAAAAATAATAACATATATATCTATGTATAATTGTTTGGAAATAAATTATATATTTTTTGTTGCAAAAAAAAGAAAAAAGTCTTCTATTTTTGATTAAATGAAGGGTATATCATAATGAAGAGAGCTGCTATTGATGAGACTAAAAAAAAAATGTAGCGTATAATAATATGGTGTCTGCAGCTATATTGGCTAAGCTGTTCAAGGTTAAAATTTATTGGTATCATATTACAATTCATACCAACTAATCTTCAAGGTTAAATTTTATTGACAAGGTATTGAGAAGGTATCATATTACAGTTCTTATGTTAGACTCTTCAAGGTTCTTAGGAATAGCAAAATAAGCATTCTTAACCAATCACATATGTAACTGACTTTGTGCATGCTCGGTATTGCTCGGTATCCTCGTGGAGTCCACCCTTCTATATAAGTTTAAATTTTATAATCACATATCATTCGCATCATGTTTTTCTAAAAGTATATATGTTAAAGCACTGTTTTGCACATTAAAATCGCTTACGTATTTACTATTGTAATAGTGTGTGTAAACCAGAAAATCAGTTCTATTTGTTTAAATGTAGCATGTAGAAATACTGCACGATTGCATTAGCGCATATACAACACGCTAACGAAGACAACCAGACAAATATGGAAAAGTAATGATTGTTATAATTGATGTGCAAGGATTCAAAACAGCAAGAAATATATTTACACCTAAGGAACTAGCGATATATAATGGAGAGCAAATTGCTCATTACGTATTCAAGCCTCCATTTCCATGGCACACCTTGGATAGTGAATTTCAAAAGCAAGCTAATTGGTTAATTCACAACCATCACTTTATCAAGTGGGAATATGGATATACTTCTCCACGTCTATTCCTAGTATACTTAGTGATTGCATATCAACAACAGATGAGGTGTACGTTAAAGGACGAGAGAAAGCTGATTTTATTCAAAAATTTTTAAAACAAAGCATTACGGTGTTTGAAAAACAACATACTTTACCCAAACTTCATATGCTGTTTTTTTACAAAAACACTTGTACTGTGCGCTGGCTCGTTTCCTTTGATGATTTTTGCTATTGTCTTTTGGTCGATGGCGGTTGATCGCTTTGGTAGTAATAGAGGCGAACAAACTGACGTTTACAATTCCAATTATTCTGTTTTCTCCAGTAATTATCAAAATCTGCAATCTAGTCTCTTGATTAATTTTTTGTACAATTTCCCTAGGATGCACAGCCTGGTTTTAGGACTTTGCTTTTATTTTCTTGCCGGACTTTGAAACATGTCCATATCCTGCTTGCGTTGTTTTAGTCCTTTCTGTAACCTTCCACGTATGTATCCGTTTTACATTTTCTAGACTCTTTTTTTTCATGTTCTTCAGAAATATTATTTGTATCTTCCAAATGATGACACTACTGTCAGCATCATTTTTATTCCATGCGAGCTTCCAGCTTTGATATCATCGATACTATTTTCACTTATGTTAACTGCACTGACGTTTCTATCTTCATGTAAACTAACATCATCCTAAGCAAGCATGCTAGTAACATCTTCATCATCACTATTATGCTCGTTCGGAAAATAATCAGGATCTGTGTCGCTTTCATTGCTATTATTGCAGCTTGTTTCATAGTAAGTGCAGCTTTCTATTTGCGGCTTATACACAGAAGTGCACGATATTAAATTTTCATCTGAACAAGAGTGATTAGTGCTGCTTGTGACCTTCTGAGATGTTAGTGTCAGTTCTGATTGTTGGTGGATAAAGTTTTTATATGATGAATCTGAAACAAAAATAATATAAAAATGTGGAGGTAACGTCATATGGCCTTAGAATTATTATTAGAATTTAATATAAATAAGTATTAATATTATAATTTTACATGAATAAAATTAGAATTATCCTTAGTTCTATGCATTATTTTACGTACCACAAGTTTATTTTTTCTCTTCACAGACAACATGAACGGCTTCATGATCCCTTCTAGCTGATGAATTTTGTTTTGATTGACCTAAACAAATAGTTGGCATATATTAGACGTAAGAGGTAAACAGCCGTATCTCCAATGCATCAAATTGAATTTTTTACATATAAACATTCAAAGAGTTGTTGTACTTTTGACGGGCAAAATATAGATATTTGAGGAACAATTAATTTAACAGAATGCATTACTTAATAAATTCGGTAATTCTATAAGAATAATCATTAATAAAAATAAAAATTATTGTGACACTACATAACCCTACTCTTAACATTTTACATGTGCTTATATTTACCTTGAAATGCAGTGGTATTTTCTAGTTCATACATCATCCTGCATGCTCTTCTACCAACCACTTTACGGATATTAACATGTTTACTAGAATTCATTGTTTATTAAACGAATAATAATGCACAGCAATCACTCACAAAATCAACATACACTGCAGTCACGACTATTTACCATTTGCTGTAGAGTGCCGGCCGGTAACTAGGTTCACAAGTTTCTGGAGATACTACTGTTCACCTCGATTTAAAACGGAGTTACTACTACTTCATACCAACGTATTTAGGCAACTAATAAAATTGGAGTTACAATCTTTTACCACAAGAAAGAATCGCAATTAACTAACAAGAAAACGACATTAACTCCATTATAAGGAAAATTGGACATACTACTGTTTACCTCTACGGTACTGATATATATATATATATATATATATATATATATATATATATATATATATATATATATATATATATATATATATTTATATTACATCTCATTAACGTTAAATAAATTGTAGAAATTTGTATAATTTATTTTATTAATTAGGTACAATTTCTAAAATTCAGCAATAAATACATTTACCAAATATCAACTAAACAAGAAAGTTTATTAAAAATTATTATTAATTTTATTAAATACATAAATAAAAAGTTTACCTCGAGTAGGATTCGAACCTACGACCTGTACTTTGCTAGAGTACCGCACTAACCAACTGCGCCACCAAGGTTCAAGCCCCAATCGACGTAAATTTTGTCTTTATGTGTGTAGAACTCATGTAAATTCTAAATATAAATTATTCGTTCATAACAAAAACTTATAATAAGAAAGTTTATTTATTTACAATAATTACATTTTTATAAAAATAAATTAAACCCGAACATAATCTTTTCTGTATTAATTAACAGTATAAGGCGCACTGGAATAAGGTTACAAAACTTGATTGCATTATTATGTTTCAATTTCATAAAAAATTGATTTGTTCCAGATTTTATTTATACGAACTGTTTGTATCATATTACATAAATGTAAAAAGTAAAATTATAACTTAGTGGAGTATTAATTCTTAATTCGTGAGACAAAATAACTAGTCAAGTAGACATATTTTAGTTAGACAGTCAGACGTAGTATTAAAGTGATAAATATTGACAAGGTAATTTCAAAGTAACAAAACTTGATAAGGTATAGCTAGATTAGAGAATTAAAATTAAACCACTGTTATAGACTATAACTTTTAGTTCTTGAAAATAGATACCCAAGTATCTGACAGTTCATATCCATTATCCCTGTTCAAGTTGTTAGGCTGTTTCAGAATTTCAATAGCTTCTCGCATCTTCCTTGTATACTAGTCCGGAATTCGCTTCTCTATAAAGGGATGTCGGCTTCTGTTATACTTACGGGAAAGGTTAAATGGGGAAAGTTTTAGAGGAAGCTTAGAGCATTCGATATCCGGTTTCAGATTTACGATCGGTCAATGGGTTTTGAAAATATCGACGAAAAACCGAAAATGGCGGATTTCGTTTTTCGCCAGTAAATCCGAAATGGTTAATTTGACAGCTGTCACAATGTGAGATTATTCGGACACTTTTTTAAGACGAATAAGATGGCGTGTATGATATGTCACAATCGTCTTTTGTTATCCCACAATCTGCCTCAACTTTCATTTTTCTTATTGCCGCCATATTGGATTTTCGATTTTTGAAAGAGTGTGATGTGTGTGTGTGAGTGTGTGAGTGTGTGGTGTAGTGTGTGTGTGTGAGTGTGTGAGTGTGTGATGTGTGGTGTGTGTGTGTGTGTGTGTGTGTGTGTGTGTGTGTGTGTGAGTGTGTGTGTGGTGTGTGTGTGTGTGTGTGGTGATGTGTGTAGTGTGTGAGTGTGTGAGTGTGTGATGTGTGTAGTGTGTGAGTGTTGTAGTGTATGTGTGAGTGTGAGTGTGTGTGTGTGTGATGTGTGAGTGATGTGAGTGTGAGTGTGAGTGTGAGTGTGTGAGTGTGAGTGTGTGAGTGTGTGTGTGTGTGTGGTGTGTGGTGTGTGAGTGTGTGGTGTGAGTGTGTGAGTGTGAGTGTGTGAGTGTGTGAGTGTGTGAGTGTGGTGAGTGTGTGAGTGTGTGTGTGTGAGTGTGTGAGTGTGTGAGTGTGTGGTGTGTGATGTGTGAGTGTGGGTTGTGAGTTGTGTGTGTGAGTGTGTGAGTGTGTGTGGTGAGTGGTGTGAGGTGTGGCGTGTGGTTGTGGTGCGGCTGTGCGTGCGTGTGTGAGCTGTGTGTCTGTGTGACTGGTTGTGTGACGTGTGTGCGTTTGTGACGTCTGCGTCTGGTCTGTGCGTTGAGGTCTGAGTGTGACGTGTGAGCGTGCTGAGCGTGCTGAGTGTGCGCGTGCGCCCTTCGTGCGTGCGGTGTGTCTGCGTGTGCTGTGTGGTCTGTGTGGGCGCGTGTATGCGGACGTGTGGGCGTAAGGGTGTGCGGACGTCTGCGCGTCTGCGCGTCTGTGCGTCTGAGCGTCTGAGTGTCTGAGCGTCTGAGCGCCTGAGTGCGCGAGCGCCTGAGCGCCTGTACGCCTGTCCATCTTTACGTCTGTGCGTCTGTGCATCTATGCGTCTGTGCGTTTTGCGTCTTTGCGTCTTTGCGTCTTTGTATCTGTGCGTCTGTGCGTGTGGGGCTGCGGGTGCGGGTGCGAGTGCGATTGCGAGTGCGCGTTGGAGTGCGAATGCGAGTGCGTGTGTGTGTGTGTGTGTGTGCGTGCGGGCCAGCGATCGGGCGGGCGGGCGGTTGGTTGGTCGGTCAGTCGGTGCGTGCGTGCATGCGTGTGTGTTCCTGAGTGTGATTTATGTTAATATCGACGATACCTCCAGAACGAAAATACTTATGTACTTAATTTTTTTTATTTAAGCTTGTTTACATTTCGCTTGGAGTTTATTAGATTTTAAGAGAAATCCAACGGCGGTGAGGGGAGGGGGCGTTGTTTTTATCAATTTTTCTAAAACAGCTGCATATTTTAAAGATATAAAAATACGTAGATATAGACCTTAAACATATTGATTAATTATGTTCCATGCAATTTTTGATACTTCTAAGGCAGAATTTAGGTGTTTTTCGTTATCTGAGTAACAATTGATGTTATACGAAAAAGTGTACTTATTTTTTAAAGAAAATGTAATTTTACATAATTTTTCTTTATAAAGTTTTTTAAAATAACGTAAGGTAAGTCTAAAAATTACTTAACTATGAACGAAAATGGTTAAACTATATTATTGATATCTTATAGAAGCGGGCGGCTGTGGGATTTTTTTTTAAGTTCACGTGTATTTATGTCTATTAATCTCTATCTGACATGAATTTTAAACGTCGCAAAGGCGCCACCTCTTAGATACGTTTATAGCGGGAAAACGTCATGAACTAGATCTAATAATGGCTTAACAGGAAACCATAATGTTCACTCAAAATTAAACCCTCTACTAAAATTCTACTCCAAAAATATTTACGCAAAATTTATCAAAAGCTCAATAAAACCTTAAGTTTTGTGTAAAACCCGCCAACTTGCGATAATAAAACTAAAAACTCATTAAACATTTCGATAAATTACAACGTCAAAATTATTTTGTCAAATATCCAAAAGAAACTGATCAATACGGTAATTAATTGTTTAAATTAAAACGAAAAATACGTCACAACAAAACCAAACGTGACCGAAAATAAAATCCTAAAATTTACTAAACGTCAATATCGCGCTGTAGTACCTAAATTCGGAAAAATGCGCATCTGCCATAACGAATAAAACAAATTCGCTTACGTATTTGACAAATTTAGGCACATCAGTGACTACAATCGGTATGTTGATTCCTATAAAAATCACTTCAAAAAAATTGCGACTACTCGCAAAACAATCACTGGCATGCAAATAAACTAGCTGTTCGGTTAACGGCCTACTTACTTTATAATTACGTTACGTTATGTCGATTAAAATTTATCTTCAACTAAAATTATATCAATCAGATCAGAATGACTAATTATCTCTCAAATTAGTACGCTTGAATTAAATAATAAAGCAACAGAAAAATGGCGATCGTAAGGTTACATAAATCTACAATTTCGGTAAAACCAGTAAATCACTCAATAACTGGATGCAATCCAAACCATCTAAACTTCTAAATCTAAATTTTGAATAAACGTAGTAATTCAAACGTTGTTTGAAAAGATTAAGGTTGCAAATGTATATACTCACTTAATAAACACTATACATATATTGAAATTTAACGTGAATTAAAATAAACAATTGGCGTTTTGTCTGAAACACAGTGAACATAATTTTGTATCGTAAAGTTTCTAATAAAATTGATGTCAATTAAGTCTTGCAAGCTCAGATAACCCTAACTTATTTACTTTGTATATTTTAAATCTTTAAATTACCCCAACAATAAAGCAGCACAATAATAATTTCGTTGAACACATGAATTTACAAAAAGAAAATTACGAATGGATACGTTTTTTGTACAAATTTGAAATCTAGACGTTACTTAGATAAACTTCAACAAAGGCATATTCATTCGTCTAAATAAGCACAAATAAACATTTTATTAACGTCACCGACTAAGGTAAATTCAGAAAAATATGTAGTTACCTATAGCGTCACTATATACAACAAATTTGTTCTTTATCATGGCCAACTATCTACTCAAAACAAACATTATAATCGGAACAAATAACTCGCCAGAAAAGCGATATTCGTCCAAAAGAAATGATTCGCACTAGCAGTAAACACGTAACCACATTCTTTGAACTCCCAACTGTCAATCACTGACAACGGTATGCGATATTATAGTATTTTACCGAGAGTGAGTCTAATCTATGTCTCCTTAAAGGGTTAATAGGGAATCTTCCCTAACGTAAGCTCTTTCACCACGGTACAGACATAAGAAGGTTCCACCTGCCTCCAACATTTCGAGTACGCGACTGGAGCCGCGACAACGGGAGTCGCACTACTTCTCTTATAAGACCGTCTTTAACATCATCCAGAATTAGCCACATTGAATTTTAATTCCCTTATATCTTAATTAGACAATTACACAGCTTCGTTACTTTAAATTAACATACGCGCGAAAAACAATAGCCCCTCGCCACTAAATCGGAAAATAATTGCATCATCCGTCCAAATTGCATTCCTAAAGGTACTTTTTCTAATGTGATAGGTCTAAATAACGAAACTCTTACAATAATGAGTCTTAAAAAACGTATACAAAATTCAAACTCTTTGTCTATAGACTAAAGTATTTATCGAAAGGAAAGGCGACAGATTGTCGGCTACAATTTAAATTCGCAGTAGATGTACCATACAACGTAATAATTTTATACTTAATATAATTTTACATGATGCAATTTCAAATCCATTTAACAAAATTCACCAAAAATTAAAATAACAAGAACATTTATTTACACAAAAACTAATCTGCGTCTCTTTCACTAAAATAAGAATATGCACGTGTGAAAATTAAAAAAAAGGTCTGTCTCATTTACATGATCGGGACTACAAACTTTAATTAGCAATAAGATCACCCTAAACATCCTCAAATAACAACAGAAAAGTTATTACCTTAAAGATTTCAGGAATTTACACTTGAAAAGTCCTATACTACCTTTCTGAAGATGTGCAGTACTAAAAGACCTAAAGTTCGTAAAAGATGCCGATGGTTCGTAAGATTTTGAACACACGTGACAGCACCTAGATGTCTGTTAATTTCTGTCTGGCATGAAGCTTTAAACGTCTGTTTGACATAACGTTTTTGTCTGTTTTCACAATGTTGCCTACTTTCGTAATAACCTTATTATAAAGAGGTTGCATAATTATCCTTAAAAGAATGTTGTTAAAATTGATACATTTCTTTTAATTTCCATTCTGTATGTTGGAAGGTCGTGTGGTATTTCACGGCAGATATTTATTAATTACTTTACTATCACTACACTAACTAGATGTTTGATTGTACCAACGCACTTTCTGCTTCTCGCAGTATAAACTTTGTAAGGTACGCACCAGTGTTAATGACTATAACCCTATCATGGGCACAAAAGGAGTAGTCGTAAATTTTTCAGTTTTTATGAGGAAATAAGTCCACAAGCAAGGCTTTTTTACAATCCAAATGTATATGTTTTTTTAAATCAACCGTTTCATGAATATTAAATTGTGGGAAGTATCATTCCCACCTCCCAAACAGTGTTTGTTTATATATATTTTTTAATTATACTATATATTTTTATGAAAAAACTACATTATTTATATTTATATTTATGACTTTGATATGGAAAAAATATTTTCCGTGAAATCTGTTGAAACATGGCTAGGAGAACACATGTATCTAGTTCTTTTTTTGGATGCTTTTGTGCTGCACAGCCTACACCTATTGTAGGTTCGTTGTTGATTAGGAAAATGTCTACCAACGTCAGATAAATGAACCTCGTCGGGAACTGCACGCTTATTTGACAAAAATATGACGGGTTTATTTCGACTTTTCCTCGAGGTATAATCAGCGATAAGTTGTGTTGCCAAATTGAGCCTATAAGTCAACAGATCTCTTGTTTTCTTTTTATCTGTATTCATAAGTATAAAGGAATTTAACAATCTCCATATCTATTAGGTAATAAATTATTCGGTGCCACCATTTGCGACTAAGGGCTTATCTCTCCTGAAGTTGGTCGAATTTATCAACGCCGCCCATTATTTTGTTATATTCCGCTACTACTTTAGGGCTATAAACGGTTTCTCTCTTGTACCTGTCTTATTTCTTCTCAGTACGGTTGTTGTATCTTTGGGACAAAAATTGTTTGTAATAACAAACAATTTTGCTGCCCATCCACTTGACAGTGGATAATTTTCCTCTAGTTGCAAACATGAACTCTCCACGTTGAAGTTTAGTTTTATCTGTAGGTATATCAGATCGATTCTTTCTGTTTGTTCATGCTGTACCGAGGGCAAATATTCCATCACTTAGCAATTTCTCCATAAGAATGAGTGAGATCAAGAAGTTATCAAACGCCACAATACAATTTTTATTTTTCAGCGAAAAAGTAAGATACTACTCTTTCCCCTAAACCACAATTATCTTTTTTCATAATGAGTAGTTTTACCTGTACATATTTCAAATTTGCACATATATCCCGTCGCAGAATCAGCCAAACACCAAACTTTGTAGCCTCTTTTGACGAGCTTCAGCGGAATACTCTGCTTTATGGAGGAGCGCTCTTTAAATGCAATCATTGACTCGTCTACAGCCAGAGAGGCGGAATGTTTATATGGCTTGCAAAAACTCATTGAGCATCTCGATTAGCGGCCGTACCTTATATAGTTTGTCGTATCCTGGCTCTCCTTTCGCAACAGCCTTAGTGTTATCATTTATATGTATATTTTCAATGAGCTTTTCATGCCTCTTAGAAGACATAACTTGAACCACAGAAGGAACTGCCAAAAACGGATCACTAGACCAGAAGTTTGCCAAATGCGGAAGTTGGTGAATTCCCATTATTATCATAACTCCTATGAGGGCTTTGATTTCTTCTTTGAAAGTGTTCTGCCAATTTTTGACGAGCCGGGTTCTTCTTTCTTATTGGCTTTTCTCGAGAGATCTTGTGATGCGCATAAATTAGTTTGCTCAACAATTAGATTCAAAATATCGTCACTAAATATTTGATTGAAATAATAGATTTCTTTGGCATGATGAGGAACTTCAAGAAAAGCTTCGGTAGTTTTACTAAAGTTGATATTTATGTCGTGTAAATGCTCGCAGGATTGAGTCCAGATCGATGGTTTTTGATAATTATCAATATAGCCATCCTCCTGTTCGCCGTTTTCTTCCTCCATCACTAAATCTGGACTTTCTGAACTAATGAAGTTACTTGTAGAATCTAGAGGTAACATTGCTAATTGAGGGAGAATTTAGGCCAGTATCGGAAGCTGCACATTCTAAAATATTCAATTCTTCGTTCGCCCTTCATCCGGGTTCATCTTCAGAGTCCTCCTCGTTATCAGGAAGACTAAATAAGTATTCAAGGACTCTTTCTCGGTGCTTCAGATTATCCAAATTCCACATGGCTGCAAAAAATACGTTTAGAAAATCAATCATATACCGTACAAGAAGAATATTTTTGTGGCGGTGGAAAGTATCCTTCCCACGTACAAAAGTCATTTTATCCTAATATTATAAGATTCCAAAAATAAAAATATATACGAATACCCGTTGCTAACTGATAACTCGACCCAAATTATATAAAAAAAAGCTTATTTCTTACCTGATGGAAACGGTTGTTATGGATTACCCAGGAAGACACAAAATTTGCATACCGAAATGACGTAAATAACTGAATAACCATACTTAAAGACAAATTTTCAGGAAAATATCATGCTTGAGCGACAACTTCTAGTTTCTAAGTGTCTTCTAATATTTCCTATAGATGGCAGCACTAATACCGTTAAGAAATATTTCATGTCGTTGTTCATAGAAGAAGTTTTTGATGGTGGCAAAATTGGTTCCCACTGCGGATGAAAGGGTTAATCACATCTAACGGCAGAGCTATTATTTGGCGTGTATTTTAACCTTCTCATGACAACCGAATATATTTGGTAATTATTTAAGGTCTAAGAAAAACAAGAAAAACCTAGGCGTACGGGAAGGGAAAATTAATGTATGACATTCTTCCAGTTTGTAGAGATGCCAAAACCTAATTAATCGCTAATTTCCTTATTGCATGCTAGTCAGTAGTACAAATAATTAGAACATTTTTGTTACTGCAGAAAAATAGTGTAATTACGATTTGATGCATTGCAATCAGAATGCAAAAGTATGGCAATGTTGTGATATTTATGCATACTTATTTAGTAAGGAATCGTAAAGGATCCCCCTACAATGAGGTCCTGCTTTAACTTTTATACAAAAATGCGCTTTAATATCATTGTTTGTAGACCAGGTTATTTAAAGAATATTTTAAATGATTAGAACTCAATTTAAACTGTACTATAGTAGCGCCGGGGAGAGGTGTCTCATGGCGGACTCGAGAATGGGGATAATTTATTACTGTGAAATGCATCTGTTTCCCTTTATCTTAGTGCGAAGTTCCCACGTAAAGAAAGACGGGTTATAATTTATACGTCCACTATATATTTTAAATGCAGGACTTAAAAACGTATGTCGATACTAAAGTCAAAGCGCAGGACGCTGTCAGATGTCTTCTTGGCTATTTAACCTCAAATTATTCTTCGTATGTCGTTTCGTATAATCGCAAGGTGTTTTGTAGTTATAGTAATTTATCTTTCGCTTTGTAATTTATTTACTTTCCATTGCATTTATAAACAACAGTTTTTTTCAAAACTATTATTATTAATATTCACTATGACGAAGTAAGTTTATAATGCAAAATGTATTTCCAATTGATTGAATGCATTTATTTATTTTGCAGCAAATAATGATGTCATTAAAAGGTAAATCTTTGAAAAGCCAAACTCAAGTAATGTTAATAAATATACTGCATTATTCCGAGATGGAACGGGGGGCCAAGTTTACCTTTAACTTCCATTATCCAGGTACGCTAATAATTTTCACTATTTAAATTTATATTTATGTAATATTATGTTGCAGCGAACTGCTCTCGCATGCGGCATTTCCGAGAAAACCGTAACTCGGACAAAGGCAAGAATGGCTCTCGGTTTAGAATCTGTGAAATCGGCGCCGGATTCACCGTTTGAAGTCGAAGTCAGACGATGTAGACGAATACGTGAAAGACGTTTTGAAACGAAAAATTTACACCATGCATGCAACTGGTAAATAATTCAGAAATTATTGTTGAAATGGAGTTAATCACTGTTTAATTTTAGGTTCACATATTACTATCGAAAAACTCCAAACTGAACTTAAAGAAGATAAAATATTTACCTTCAGTAAACCGAGTTTGAAACAATTGTTACACAAAATTGGTTTTAAATTCAAAGTTAACTATGGAAGAAGGCGTGTAATGGAGCAAGTTCATATTGCTGGTGCTCGAGCAACATTTTTGCGAAAATATTTTGCTAATAAAAGTTGTGAAATTAGTTACGATCCTGTCTTTTTGGATGAGACGTGGAAGTCGAGGAAGCGTTCTAAAATCATCGCATGATAATGATTTGAAAAGCACAAAAAACAAATCGCTAGGAGAAGGGAAACGGTAATTAGAATAGTCCGATTTGTTAAAAATATTTTTAACCTAACAAATTTTAGTTTTATCGTACTGTGCTGGCAACAAGGATGGTTTTATACCTAATTTATCATTGGTATTTTCCAGTAAAAGTAAGACAGCAGACTACCACGATAATATGAACGCTAATTTATTTCAAAAATGGTTTCAAGAACAGCTTTTACCAAATTTAGAAAAACCAAGTTTGATAATTCTTGACAATGCCAGTTATCATTCTACAGTAGTAAAAAAATTACCTTCAAGCAGTTGGAAGAAAGAAGATCTTCTTCAATTTTTAAGAAAACACAACTTTCCTCATTCGAATGATATGCTGAAAGTGGAATTATTACAAAATTTCAAGGATTTACAAGTTCCAAAAATACATGCAATTGATGATATCGCTCATCAATGGGGAATGTTTTATCGTTATGGAAGGATTCATTAAACCAAGTAACTGGAGAACTGTGGCAAAAGTGTATTTTACATGCTGAAAAGGTAATGAGCCAGTTCAAAAAAGAGCTGAGGAAATGGTAAAACCTCTAGTAGTCAATGTCGGAGAGTCGAGTGAAGATGATAGTGAAAGTAAAGGTGATGACTTTTAATTATATATTTGAATTTAGACCAAAAATTAGAATCTTAGTTACTTTATAACATTGTAAAGAATTATTACATTTAACATATACCTCTGTAGCTGTACTTAGGTTTACATTCGTTATATATATATATATATATATATATATATATATATATATATATTGACAAACTATAAACTGAGATTTTTAAAATCGGTTATATTATTAACTAATAATAAATCTCATTTTTAACATCCAATACAGTGTATTTTTTTATGACAAAATCCGTTATTTATAAGTGGCTTCGATAACCAAATTACAGCCTTGACTCTTTTCACGCAGTGAGATCTGTCGGCTAAAAACGATCCTCCGTAATTAACCAAACTTTTCGCACTTCATTCGGGCACTGCCTACTGCTAGCTAATTCGTTTCTTATTGAAAATTATTGATATAATTAATTTGTAAGATAGATCCAAAACGAAATTTTGTTGACCCGGTCTCGGTTCTGATAATCGTTTACAATTGTAAAATATATTTTTATCATATGACTACCCACACTCGGTGGACTTGATATGCCAGAATAAGTGCGAACAGACCTTAAACGAAATTCGACTTTATTTATACGAGTGGATGGGGATTTTTAAGACCTTTAGGATGCTAAATCCCGAGATATTCGACAATAATCTTATTTAAATTTGACAGCACGGCTTAAATTTGAAAATAACCTAGAAATATTGACGATGTTTTGTTGGTATTCAAAATTACTAACTATATGAACCAATAACGACATACGTTTTTAAAATCTTATACCATGCTTTACTAAAAGATGAGTCATAAGACACCTCTCGCCGTCCCGACTATAGTATGGACTTTGCTCTAGTATCCGTAGGGTAGCTCTCAAATCCAACACACCCAATTTCTCATGGAAAATAATTTCAATAACGATATATTCAACCAGTACATTAAAACTTTGATTAAAAGCTACCTTAGTTTTAGTATATTATTTTATAAACAAACATTATTTTCATGAATTAAAATCGATATTGCTGTGTGAAAACCTTACCTAATCAGACCCTTACATTATTATGTAAATTAAGGTTCACTTGGTATAATGGTTCTCTTAATTTGCTTAACTCCAGTATTATTTACAATGTATTTCTAGCAAACCCATTGCTTAAATAATTGTGACTGAATTAATAATGGTTACCTAATCTTTCTCCACTTAAGATATACATAAAAAACTACACATTAAATTCAAGTACTTAGACTAATCGTGAAAGTTTTTGTATTTATTCTTGTGAATATAAATAAGGGCAAAAGAAGGAATGTGAAATTAAATACATAAAGAGAGAGTATCTATCGGATTTAAGATTTTAGATAAAGTATGAATAATGATTTAGAGTATTTAGACCCATGCTGCTGTAACCTATCTATATAACTTACTGAACGGTTAATTACGTCGTTTACTTTATCGCTTCATCAAACTTAATACCGTTGTTTATATAGTAAATAAGACTGCATAGATGAATATTACTTTTCTATTCTTTTCAAATTTAAGTACATTTGTTTTGTATGTACTTTGCATCCATTTGAAGATCTATCCCAACTATAATCTATTGTACATTTAAGGAAAAGGGTATATCCGTTTTGTGCTGAAAGAGCGAGACAGTAAGAACATGAACGTCACAGATCTATAGTGCGAGTCACACCGAGAATGCAGTGTGGAGGGGTATAGGCAATGTATTTGTAATGGGAGGCCGGCACACTGTGTTGCCGGTTGTCCGATGGCTGTGACAGGGTCGGCTCTGAAGTTATTATACAATGCCGCCAAAAAGTTGGACACAAATGAAAAACTTTTTTATTTTTTGCGAACGATACGTAAATTTCTCAAATATGAATTTTCAAGACGATCAAAATATCGTTAAACAATTGTATTAATTAGAAAGTTACTTACAATGCATTTACGTCATTTCAAACCAAGCTTATGCGGGAAGATACCTTAATGAGTTTTTAATGTAACTGAAAAGTAAAGAAACAATCGTAAATATAATACTGATTTTCAGTCTAGTTTGTGACTTATTACCGGTAACATGGAATTTAAGAAATTCAAACGCGGATACATACTCCATGCGAGTGCGAAAATTATAATTTTCAATATCATTTGTCATTTAGTGAATGATGAAAAATTGAGTTTGACTGCAGCGGTGAGTCGTGCTTCAAAAATGAGTGGGGTCAGTGAAAAAACAATTTTTACCATCAAGAAAGAGGAAGAGCAAAACAATGGTGAATTAAAATCTCCTGCAGCAAGAGAAAAGCGGGTAAGTCAGTCAAATTCTCGCGAATATGCATACGATGAAGGTTTTAAGAGCTTATTAAGAAGAATTGTGCACAATGACTTTTTTTTTTAAAACATTCCTCCAACTTTGAAAGCTGTATATAATGTTATTCGAGGGAATGAGAATTCGCCATCTTTAAGTACTTACCCTAGGTAGATTGACTAAAGATATTGGTTTTGAATATATGAAGCGTGGTCGTGAAAGCATAATGTTAGAGCGAAACGACATCATTAATTGGAGGCACAAATATTTAAGAGCCATCAAAAACTATCGCCAAGAAAATTGCAACATTATCTACTTAGATGAGACTTGGGTCAACGTGGGTCAAACGGTGAACTATGCATGATGTGATAATACCATAACAAATCGTAGAGATGCTTTTATAAAGGGTTTAACCACAGGCCTCAATGCACCTACACACAGAGGTCCACGTTTCGTTATTCTTCATGCAGGATATGAAGATGGATTTTTATTTGGCGCCGCACGTGTTTTCTTGGCAAAGAAAAACGATGGCGATTATCACGACGAAATGAACGCCGACTATTTTGAGCAATGGTTTGAAGAGTCGCTGATTCCTGCCTTACCCAAAAACGTACGGAAGAACGTTGTTGTTATGGATAACGCTTCGTATCATTCGCGTAAATTTAGTTTTCCAACTACTTCATGGAACAAACCCCAAATTAAAGATTGGCTGCTCGAAAGAAACATTTTCTTTGACGACTTCTATTTAAAATCTGAGCTGCTTGAAGTTGTCAACGCATATAGAGACCAATACGACAAGTATAAAATTGAAGAAATAGTTCCAAAATACGACGTAACTGTTTTGCGTTTACCACCATACCATTGTGAACTTAACCCGATCGAGATGGTGTGGAATCAGATTAAGCACTATATTGCAAGAAAGAACTCCGATTTCAAGACAGAGCACATCCGTTTATTGATAAATAAAGCATTTGGACATGTCACTGCACAAAATTGGAGTAATTGCGTTGCACGTCAGAGAAAAAACGGAAAAAGAAATGTGGGCTGCTGATAACCTCCAAGACAACGTGGATGAACTCATAATAAGTGTAAATTTTAGCGACAGTTCTGAGAATGAGATTTCAGACCTCGATGATGACTGTGTCGACGACATGCAGGTGTAAATAGTGTAAATATTTTATTTGTTTATAAATGTACAATTAATTCTCTGTTTATTTTTTCTTATATTAACCTTGCCTGAAATAATTCTTTTGTAATTTTAAAATTTATTGTTTATTATTATTAATTATTGAAAACATAGTAAACGTCGGGTGTAAATAGTGTCAATATTTTATTTGTTTATAAATGTACAATTAATTCTCTGTTTATTTTTTCTTATATTAACTTTGCCTGACATAATTCTTTTGTAATTTTGAAATTTATTGTTTATTATTATTAATTATTGAAAACATTTAAACAAAGGCGAAGGTATAAACATCATCAAACTTCCAACAAGTTTTTAGCGAATTTGTGAGAGCGGCGAAATTTGCCTGAGACCGGACTTGAGGTTTAACCGATCCCAGCATAACGACAACTGGCAACGGTGTGCTCCATAAGACTCCACACTGCATTCTCAGTGTGACTTTCACTATAATATACCGTATTTTAAAAGTTGACATCACTAAGTGATAAGGTTAGCCCAGAGAATGTCCCTTTCATAATTTCTTGCGAGTTGGAAAGTGTAAAACTATAAATTGAGCTTTATATCGACGATAGACAGAGTAGTCGGCATTTTCCAATCCAAAATTGTTATAATTTTTGGTTCTCCACAAAAGAACATTTTGTGCTGTGCTAGTGTTTTTTCCATGTGGTGGGCAAAATTCGCCCACTATACAGCGATTAAGCTTGTATAAAATCAATAATGTATAAGCAAAACCTAGAGAAATCTCAAAATGTATATTTTTAAATATAAATTGAAGAGTTTAATTTTTTTTCATTCATGTATGTTCTTGTTTATATTTATGTACGAGTATACGTATCTATGTGTGGGTGCGTACGTATGTGAGCGTGTGTGTGCGAGTGTGTGCGCATGTGCGTGGATGTGTACGTGTGTGCGTGTTATTTTTTTCTGGAAAAAACCCTAGAATTCCCGGCTCTTTGTTATACTATCTATCTATTCTCTATACAAAACAGTGAAATGTCAATACAGGCCAGGAAATTATTTTTAATTTTTATTTAAATGTTACGACTATGGAAGAAATAGCAAAAGTCGACTATTTTAAATGAACTGCTTTTTAAGTTGTCTTTGATTTTTGTTAAATATGTCTTATACCTAAAGTTAATAGTTTCCGCGATAATAACCTTAGTTTGAATTATTGTTTTTTCGTCCAATCCTCAAAATAAAGGAAACAACAAACAATAACACTATTACCATCAGATATTTAATTATTATTACCTAAACTGTGTTGTTACTTAAAAAACCAGGAATAAAAAACGACGATATTAAAAAATGTTATTCAGAGAGTATGCTGTTCTTTAATCATAAACACATTTAACATAGTTGCCATGCCAATAACTATAACAATTGCAATACGCAGACGACTATGTCGGTATAATTTCAATTGATTGTATTTGACACATAATCGTTTTCACTTTGCAAAAAGGCTAAAATCGAATCGAACGTGTCACGTTTTCCATATAACGAACTGGTTGATATGGTTTTCATTCAAGCATGTTTCAGGAACCCGTTATTGGCTACGCGCGTCTAGAAAGAGAGACGCAGCATTTGAAAAGCCTCTTGCAAGATTCTAGGTCTCAGGGGGAGGGGGGGGGGGTGTGGCATATTCAAAACCTTTCTGTAAATGATCAGTCCTGAGTGAGCAGAATAAAGAAATAATAATGACAGTCTTGGTTGAAGACGCAAGAAGAAGTGCTAAGCAAATTGGGGAAGTTAGCAGTTACCGATTTCAAAGGCACCAGGAACTTCTTGGAGATGACCGTTTAAGTCGTTTGGGTTTTCGTCGTTGACCAACGAAAGACACTTTTTTAATAATGTTTTATTCACGGACGAATCAACGTTCCAGAATGGCGGTTTATGAACAGTCACAACTATCATTTTTATTCTGATATAAACCCACATGTGACAAGGGAAGTTGACCGTTAGCATAGATGGTCGCTAAACACGTGGGATGGAATTCTTGGTCAATATGTAGTGGGGCCATATTTTTTCGATAGACATTTAAACTTTCAAGTTTATTCCAATTTTTTTATGCATGTGTTGCCGATCTTACTGAAAGGCATCCCTTTGATGATGCGCCAACGAATGTGATTTCAGCATGATCGTGCTCCTGCCCACTACGGAATTGGTGTAAGAAACTTCGTAAACGATGAATATCCTTAAATACGGATTGGAAGAGGCGGGCTCGTAAATTGGCTACCCCGATCACCTGACAACCAAATCCGACTTTTCTCTATGGGATATGTAAAAGATCGTGTATACCAAGAAAAGCCTACAACTTCAGACGATATGAAAAACAGTTGGCGCATAAACAAAAGGCATCAACAGTGTGGTCGACTTATTCATTGATTAGAAGTATATTGCAAACTAATAAATGTTAATATTTCAAAATAAGTCAACTTAATCACATTTCTAAAGCAAAATGGAAAAGGTTACAAGCCGAAGAAATCTAAGATTTTCACGAGTACCCATATTAAAGATTCTTTATGTAATGGTCCTGATGAAGTTTATTTAATAACTAAGGTTATTGAGGTTATTGGGAATTTCGGGAGCTTATCGAATTTGTGAAATAATCCAGATAACATTACATGCTATGTACTAATGTACTAATGTACTATTCAGGTTGTGGGTAAGAATCAGTTTTATAAAATACCTGAAACAGTGGCCAATTCTCTTGGATTAGAAAATGCTAGCTAATACACGGGTCATGCATTTTGTAGATCGTCGTTCTTGTGGAATCTGAAGGAGACCTATTAATATTAAAGAAGCATGGCGGTTGGAAGTCTCCAATGGTCTCAGAAGGGTATATTGATGACTAGATAGCGCAAAGAACAGAAATTACAAACCAACTATTACAAACGTCTTACAATGCATCAGCAGAAGTTTCAAATCGTGTTTTCAAAAAATCCTTCATGCATTGCACGTTTGACAACTGTGTCTTCAATGTTAAGAAGTTTCGTTTTTATAATAAATGACTGTTTATATCTATTTGTGTTATGTATATGTACCCAGGAAGGAAAAGGAAAAGGCCACGTATTTCATTCCCTTCCCAAGGGGGAGTGCGGGCTGCTCAAGCTTTCCGAGCTCCTTCAGCCACAATCATGGATTCCCAGAATACATACATTACGTATATATGCATGGCGGGATTAAGGACGGGTGTGGTCAGGATAGGATCGGAAGGAACGGTGTTAGGGTTCTGAAGGGGAAAATACTACCTCAGCATTCGCCTAAGCAGCCGCACATGGTGTGCATATACGCAGTGACCATGCCGCTACATGTGTATGAGGAAAACCCCCTGAAAAAACATACAAGGTAGACGGTAACGGGAATCGAACCCACTACCTCCCGAATGCTAAGCAGATCGTGTCACCACTACGCTACCAGCACGGTTTACGTACCCGGGAAAAAAGTACCTATTTTTCCCGGGAAAAAAGTAATTCCATTAAAAGAGACATTTTAGTACCTGCCAAAAGAGAAAAAATGTCAAACTTTTTTCTCGTCACAGAAAAAAAAACATACTTTAACAATTAACAAAGGGAATTTTTTGTAATTGACATACATGTGCAATCTTAAACATTCCTGAAAAACTTTTGATGGTTTCTATCACAATGTAACGTTTCACCATAAGAATTGTGTATCTCTCCAACATATCATTTTTATAATATGTATGGTTAGGGTTGTCAGGGATTTGGTTGGTTCGGAAATCATTTGTGTGAGATCACAGGATACAGCAAATGCTTCTGTACTATGACCCGCGGGATTAGTGGTAGATGAAAATTTAAGCCAATTGGAGTTGGACATTAAGGTGCCCCAGAATTGAGATATCTCAAGATGGATAGCGTCAGTAAAGAACGACGGAAATCGCATTATACCGAGAACAGTTGTGTTTGTTGTAATTTTTAAAATTATTCTGTACTTGGGGGAAGAATAGAAGACATATTAGAATGACTAGTACCTTGTAACTCCGTAATTGGTACGTATCATATAGGGCACATTGAGCATTATTTACAGAGTAGTCTTTAATACACGTCACTCAAAATTATCTATACCACAAAACACATTACCAGCACATCGAACACTAAAATGCACTTTCGTAAAATAATACAGTTTTGATTACGGTATCGCAGAAACTTAACAAAAATAGGCCTAACTCAAAATTGGTCCCGACTCTTCAAAATCTTGGAATATGACTGAACCTGTTTTATCTGTGCAAACGAAAAAACTAGATTATATGGATATTAAACTTTAGAAAAGGCAAACCTATGTTGAATTCAATGGCATTTAATCAAACCCTCGAACGCAACCCTAATTAACCTCTCGGCTAGTACGAGTTCAACATGGAGGGGTCTATAAAAAATGGCCCATTTATTGGCAAGAATGCCAAACGAACATTCGATAAATTTCGGACCTCGCGTCGTCCGATAGTTGAACACCTTCTTCTTTTTAGTCCAAAATGTTCCTCCAAACGGACGTAGTATAACATTAAATAAGCCGAATCCTTCATCAGGGACAATCATGAAAGCAGTGTCTTCAGTTTCACTAGCTCTTTGGAAATATAATTTCATTCGACACAAGTTTTTCGTGCAATACCGAATTTTTGAAAACAGTAGAATCCGGCGATTCTCCGTGCGCACCCACATCGATGTATAAAAACAAATAGTTAGAGTCTCATATTGCAAACAATAGTATAGAGAAAAACTGCCTATAATTATAATATAACGAACCGGTATCTGTTAGTTTAATTACTCGAATATGTTTCCCATCAACAGCACCGACGCAGTGTGGGTACTGTGCGTGAACTTGAAATCCTTCCGCTGTCTCAGCGAAAAGTTCGTCAGTTAGGGCAGAGAAACAGTTGTCCTTCCATGCTATCCACAAGGCTTGACACACGTCTCGTACTGTTTGGGAGTTGACAAGCCAAGTCTGTACACCCCTTTCTAAGATACCTGTGAACAAAGTGGATATTGGATAAAATATGCCGTCTTAAGTGCTTTCTCTTACCGACGAAGTTTCCTCATAGGGCATAGTTTATCCTTGACGCGATATGGATTTCCTACCCGTATAAAAACTAAATTATTTAATCCAAGAGCTTTCTATCTTTTATTTTTGTGGAAATGTATTCAGTTACGAAACTGTTTATATGCAATTGCCTAGATGCCGTATATCCTGCTAAAATGGAGAACGGAACACGGTTAGGTCGTTAGTAATTTTAGGGAAATTGCGTTTCCCCCCCATCTTGCCAATAATTTCGATATTCCTCTCAACTGCGTTTATGACATTTGTAATATTCCTTTTTCCCCAGGAGCACTTCTTCAACGTCGTTTAAAGGGTTTGCGGGGCGGGTACACAAGGGAAAATTTGAAACGCAAGGTTTTGCTGCTGAAGAATGAAAACGTACGTTTACTACGAATGGTTTAGGTTTCTTGAACCTCTTAACAAATACTCGAAAAGCACAACAGAAGGCGATGGCGATGAAGACACCGTCTTCTTTTCTTCAAGAGCTAGCAGAAGAAATGCAACAGCCCCCCCCCCCCCAACAACATAAAACGGGAAACACCGGTACGCTTAAAAAGGAGGTTCCTGATGAGCTTCTGTTTAAAAATTTGAAGGCACAATACGTTCAAAAAAATTTCAAGGCGAACGATTCAGACTAGTTGTTTTTGCTGTTTCTGGTTCCAGATTTAAAAGCTGTCCCTGACCTTATGAAAACCGATGCGAAGACAAGACTGATAGCCGTTTGCCCCCAAGTCTTACAGGAGGTGCAGAGGATGAATGAAGTCGTAGGTACAGCATCTTTCTTCAGACAGGATCTTATGTGCGTCTGTTGCGTACCGGACAAAATGACTTCGGATCCAAACATTTTCCGGGAGGACTACCACGTGTGCAAATAAATCGTCGGTGTATGGAGCCTCTGCCCAAGACCACCTCTGCCCGACTGGAGAAAATTACAGTTCTACGTCGTCAGCACTGGACTTGTTATAACTAAATTGATACGATTGTTTACGGTTTATTGCCTTTATATGTGATGCAGTTGTATTGTAGTTACAATGATCTTGTTTACACGCATTAAACCTTTTCAAGCACAGCTTTTAATGGTTTTTTTCTGTTCCCTTTTTTTGCTAGTTCGCGCCATTATTTGTATTTTCTCCCATTTTTAAAGGTTTCAAAAAGTTCGAAGAATTTTATTACGCCCTGTCAGCCCATGGATGCTCAGCAAAATATTCGTAAAATAATACCAAGTAGCACAATTGTTTTAAATGGTTCTCATGAAGCACAAGTTTTTACTATCACGTAATAGAATTATTAGGGAGAATTGGAAATTTACGCATGGACTCTTTTCAACAAAGTACCGTAGCATGTCAAAGTACCAAGAAACGCACAGCGGAAGGATTTAAGACGGTCCAATAACAATTTCGTACATTGGTTCTTGTAACTACTGTTTTGATTCGCCATAACCAAGTTTTACTGGTTTACTTCTATGGTGAGATGTAATCTTAAAATACCTACTTTAACAAATATCTAACAAATCATGATATTTTACTCACCTTAGGAATAAAGCCAATTATTCTTCGGCTGGGATACTTTTCCTCATGATCGTGTCTTCTTTCAGCAAGGCATTCTTTACTTTGAAGAGCAACTCGTCGAAAGCTCTTCTTCTGATGCAAAAAAAAAAAGAATTTCGCGTGGTGTCACACAAGCCATCATACAAAGGTAATGTTAGGCCCTTCTGCACCCGTGGTTGTAGGAGGGAAAATGCACCAAAAAAAGCCGTTTACGGCTAACAATTTTGCGCTCTTTTTTGCACAAAAGTAAAAATGCAGCGTCGTAGAGCGATTATGCGGTCGAGTCCGCGGTTGCGTGGTGCGACACAGCGGCGCCGCAAAATCGTCACACTGCGGCGCCACAGATTGGTCCCGGGTGAATGTACGCTTAGTTCCCAATATGCATTTTGTTTTCAAAGTCTACTATAATTAAACAACCTCTCAATGATACAAAATGCATCCGATTATTATACGTATTAGGAGAATGAAGAATGTATTAAATCATAAATTGTAAATCCGCACTTTAAATTTATCTGTTAGAGTTCATTGACTATAACAGATATACATGTTTGATATCGTAAAACACCTTGAACACAATAGTAATCTTTTAGGGCTTGTGAAAAATAAAAATTTTTTAATTTTTAAAGTGGAATTTTAATCAAGTAATTTTTGTTGAGGATTACTGCAACGCCTAATATTTATAGCTGTGATCTGCATTTGGCTCTATTAATCTATTTAGGTGTATTCTATTGATTATTTAAAATTTTCATATTTTATAAACTTACTTAGTAGAACACCACTTTTAAATAACTAATAAATGACGAATTCTACTATCAACAATAAAGTAGATTTTTTCCTTTATTAATTAAATACATAAAATTTCATTTATTGTAAACACAAGTTGATTCTTGCCGTTTTAAACTGATAAACCATTATGTTTACAAAATCATATGTTATAGTTTGTATATTATAATCAAATAAAACATATATGATAGAGGATACGGGATAACAATTACTTGTGGCTCGTGTTAAAATTCAAGCAATAAATAAATCCTTTTATTACAGCATTCAAGATCTACAGCGGAAGTATAATTGTAAAATACACATAAACCGGAACGTGTTTAGTGTTGTAAATTTCGGTGAGTACGAAAATGTGATGGTGAAACGCAACACAATGAAAAGTACTTTTAGGAATTTAACGCTACTTTTATATAACATTTGTTGATTGTTAATTAGTTAGTTATTAATAAATAACGGTAAAATGAAGCTGCCCATATTGATACAGTCAGGTACTTGTTCATTAAAATTCAATTTTTTTTTCTATTCAACATCACAATGAACAATAATGCACAATTCCTACTATCTACTTAACGTAAATTAAAAAAAATGTATATTAAGTAACAAGACATAAAAAATATTTTTTAATCCCGAGGTATAAATGATGGATTTTAATATATATTTTCCAATAAATTTTGCTTGTAGCTTAGAATCCTTTATTATTATATACAGGAAAATAAGAAAATTATATTTCTCGAAAAGAACGCGTAATAGAATTTGATTATTAACAAAATTGTTAAGGAAAAGGAAAAGGCCACGTATTTCATTCCCTCCCAAGGGAGGGCGGGCTTCGAGTTTGAGCTCCTTCAGCCACAATCATGGATTCCCAGCATACATACATACTACGTATATGCATGGTGGGATTAAGAATGGGTGCGGTCAGGATAAGATCGGAAGGAACGGAGTTAGGGTTCTGAGGGGGAAAATACTACCTCGGCATTCGCCTGAGCAGCCGCACATGGTGTGCATATACGCAGTGACCATGCCGCTACATGTGTATGAGGAAAACCCCCTGAAAAAACCTCATACAAGGTAGACGGTAACGGGAATCGAACCCATTACCTCCCGAATGCTAAGTAGATCGTGTCGCCACTGCGCTACCAGCTCGGTAAAATTGTTAACATAACCCCATCAGTATAACTTAGCTCTCTTGGTGTTCAGAGGCGAGAACGCCATGACAAGACCACCGCCCGGCCGGTTTCGTCATTGATGTGAGTCACCAGGAGCGGGTAGGTCTGTCATGGAATATCTCGACTCTGAACGTATATAAGATGGCCGCAAAAGATGTCGATATTACCCCAGGGTTCTGCCTTAGCTCCCATACTATACCTTATCCCCATTGTAACAACGCCCGGAGTATCCCTGGCACAGTTTGCGGACGACACTGCCTTCTGGGCAGCTAATCGGTCAACAAAGAACGCCTCCAACAGTATGTCCAGTACCCTACGGAACTTCTTCAATTGGGCCAACCAATGGAGAGTCTCCATAAACCCCACCAAAACACAAGCCATTCTATTCCGACGCCCTAACTATACCCGACACAAACTACTCTCCAAAAACGACGTAAACATGTCCCTGCAAGGGGAACGATTACCGATACTTTGTAATAAAAAATGTAAAACTATAATAAATTTAATAAATTTTGAATAAATAGTAAAGTAAGTTATCCCAAATAATGAAATAATAAATTCTTCAAAAAATACATACCTTACACCACTTATAATTGTGCCTTAGACTCAGTCGGTGATTAATTTGGGTGGTTTCAAATAAAATGATTTGCTTAATTACCACTTACCATGAATAAAGAATGTAAAAAAATTAATGAAATTATCTCGAGCGCCAAATTGTTTTTTTTTAAACATCGGAACAATTAAACCGACTTTACAAAAATGTAAAAAAATAACAATATACAGACCATGTTTATTGAATATTAAATGCAATGATGAAATAATGAAGGTCTTAAAATTATGCTTAAAATACTAAATAAAACACTACATAAATACCTTAGAAATTTTGTACACAAACTTTTCTTTTTGACAACCTCTGGTATCTAAATATGGTTACGGAGAGGTTAACAGGATGAAGTCATTCTTACATCATCATGGTGCAATCTTGACATAATGTTATCAGCCACACCCCAAGCAGAATTTATCTTTAAAAAAATCCGTATAAATTTCTTCTTAAAACTTTTAAATCCACTTCTTATTGCATTATATGAAAGTATCCATTCAAAAATTGCAATCATAAAATCAAATGCGTACTTAAGATTCAATTACGTTGTAAATTGAATTAATGATAAACGTACAATTAAAGTAAAAATTGGTAAAAAAACATCAAGAAAACGCCACCAAATTGATGGCGCTTTCACATAAGTTTAGACAAAATCAAAAAGAAGCAGCTTCATGCTTCGACATTAAACAGGAAGTGAAAATGGAGGATTTCGAAGTAGATGAAGCGGTCCTGCGCACAAGATAGGAACAGAATTACTTAACGCCGACGCGTTATGTATCAGATAAGAAATGAATAAAAATTGAAAGCAGGATTATAAATCTTTACGAAAGAATGCACTATGAAGATATGCAAATTAAGTTGCCTACCTCATACCAATATCTCATTAATTAAAATTTTCTTGTATTTAAAACTAAATGAAGGAAAGATCCTAAATTGAGGTATATTTTATACAACACTAAAAAAAGTTGTTACAACTTGACGACATAACATACCTAGGAGTTACATTTACCAAAAGCCTTAACAGGAACGCCGTCCTGAACAAGACCCTGAACAATGTACGGAACCGATACAACCTCCTGGCCGCCCTTAGGGGACGAATAGGAGGTTGTCAATCCGAAACCCGGCAACATACCTACAAGGCATTCATCCGGCCCGTATAGATTACCGTTATAAAGTTCGGCTCACTAATCATCATTACTATTATTAATTAATAGCTTCTTTTCCTATCTAGCCTCAATTTTGTACTTGCAAAATTGGGATCATTCGTTAACATCACTTAACACGTTGAACAAATAGATATCAAACAAATATATCTTTATTCCCTATTTAATTATATTTCTAATATGTAACTTAAGATATAAATACAGGCAAATGCATCCATCTTTCCAGGTGGTCTTTAAAGCCGAATAAATTCACTTCGGGTGTCAACTAAACCACTGGTTGATCTGCAGTCAGGTGGTCCTCCGTATTTCTGTAACGTACGCTTAATAGAAGGGTTGGAGTGATTTCATTTAACTGTTTAATTTATACTGGTTAATTTTAAATAAAAAATTAATAAAATTTACCAAATCGTCCCTGTATAAAATACAGAAGCAGGTAGTCGGATAACGCGATATAAACACGTGCGCGATAAGATGGGTTCAATTCTAAAATATATATTGATTTTAAAGAGGTCGTTTAAAGTGTAAAGTTTTATACCTGCTTTTTTATGAATAAACTCAGTCCCATTTACATTCAATTTTGCCCTTTTAAATAAATGAAAAGTCTTTATAAGAATAGCGTTTATACGGTAGCTGCGAATTTATATTTCTTTACGATATTAAATTATTAACCGGTTTTTATTTAAACAAATCAAAATAAAACCAATTTATACGTGTTTTAAAATATAAAACCTTCGTTTTCTATTTTAAATAAAATCCTTCTTTCGCGTTTAACAATCACGATATTGTTTATTTACGACAGGAAACTATCAGGTAGTCTCTGGTTTACGGGTAACAATCTTAATGCTTGTGAAAGGTGCAACTTACGTTCTTACGATAGCGGTGGTGGTGGTTTCGTTTACTCTACAGGTGGTTGTTTAATACTGACGGACACGTCTCGTATTTACGGTTACGCTTCTATATTACTGGATTTACGGTGTTTAACTAGGTGTTCTACTCAATCTTCCGACGAGGTTTCAATTACAGGTATCTGGCGGTCGGTGGTACGTTTGTCGAGGTGTATTGCGTGGTGGTGTTTGTGTAAATTTGTGTAGGTTGATCTCCTTTGTAGCAATCTGGGCAAACCACCCGTTATACTAACAGTAGGATTTCGTTCGGTCTAATGGAATGTCGGGCAACTACCCTTCAAACTCCACTGTGTAGGTGTGATATGTAGATCTCCTTTGTAGCAATCTGGGCAAACCACCCGTTATACTAACAGTAGGATTTCGTTCGGTCTAATGGAATGTCGGGCAACTACCCTTCAAACTCCACTGTGTAGGTGTGTATATGTAGATCTCCTTTGTAGCAATCTGGGCAAACCACCCGTTATACTAACAGTAGGATTTCGTTCGGTCTAATGGAATGTCGGCAACTACCCTTCAAACTCCACTGTGTAGGTGTGTATATGTCTGATACTAGAAGAAATACGTTTGGCAATAGAAGAGTATGTCGGGCTTACAACCCTGCATATCCCTATAACCAGGTATCTCAACTTACGTACTTTCAACGTTAGATTTCTGCAACTTCTAACCTTTTAACTTCGGTGATGCTATCAAGTCGCGGAATCGCGGTTTCTACTCGGACGACGGTTTCAGGCGGCTGGTTTACAACAGGTAGTAGTCGGCGCGAATGCGATTTATAGCACACGGTAAAGAAAAAGGAAAACTCTCTTTTAAGCGCGTGCCGCGTTTTTATATATAATTCGCAAGGGTGGTTACTAAACTTTTGGTGAGCTTCCGTAAGCCTGGATTGGTGGAAGATGCTCTGACGTATCAAAACTTGTAAACGTTTTGGGATTTTACGTCTGGAGGGAGGATGCATGATTAATTATTGTGCAATTATATGCAACGTTATGAAATCTGTTTAATTTTTACTAGAATTTCTACGAATCTTTATAATGTCTTGCACCTGTGCATTTAGCGCGTCACGTTATTTTACTAAATTCTGTGAATCGGTATTGGTATTTTACTTAGCAAATAATTAATCATGATAGGAAAATTTTATAAAGGACGGCGTCTTGTTAATAAACTTTGGGAACTAATTAAAAATAATAATAAATCGGGATGTCTGACGGCGTCCCTTTACACCGTGCGCCATTGTACGCTACCCTAAAACCCAAATAACTAAAATCCATAGCCTCTTGTGAACGCCGAGTCCTACGAAGAATACACCGACTACACTATAGAACACCCAACGAACTCACCATACAACACGCTAACATCACACCTATCACACAACGCCTCAAAATACTGCAAACAAACTACACACTTCGTAGGATATTCGGCGAAACAGAAGTTACCAAAAACATCCTACGCATTTCACATACGCCCCTTACCCACATCCAATACATAAGAACCCACAGGAGAAAACCAAAAAATAAATTCAAGCACCCTCGAACTATCCTGACCCAGAACATTGAAAACCTCCCCGAAGAGTTCAAAGAACTCCTTTACCATGCGAATACGGCAGAGCATACATAGGAGAGAGCAGTAGACCACTCAAAGTGAGAACGCAGGAACGTAAGAACAACGTTCGCAAAGACGAAACAGAAAGATCAAGGAACGCCGAACATGTCTGGAACGAAGACCACCGCATCCAATGGGATAACATACAGATAGTGGCAAAAGACGAGAACACAACTTGTTCTAACGTTCTAAAAAATATATATTGGATTAGTCAGTGGCTCAGCGGTAAAGGTCAGACTAGTAAGTTCGAATCTGAGAGTAGTCAAGTGCTTGGAAAAAAATTACATATAACATATGAATTCGACCCAAGTGCGAAAACAGTCCTTCTCAGGACTAATCCTGATGACGGTAGCAGAGTCCGCTTCCGAAACGTCGCGCTCAAAAAGCAAAAACTGTGGAAATAGGCCGATCAACTCCACTAATAGGAAACCACAGTTACAAAACACTTATAATACAGAATGAAGATAAGTGTTACGCAAACTATAGTGGAAGTAGTGGAGTAGTGGCGGTCTGGAGGTGTCTGGTGTTAATATCAATCAATGGCAACTGATAAAGTGATATATGTGAATTATCTTGGGGATGGTGACTCAAAAAGTTTCAAAGTAATTCAAGAAATGAAGCCGTATGGGAGTAATGTAGAGATCCAGAAACTTGAATGCGTTGATCACGTTCATAAAAGAATGAGGACAAGACTTTGGCGACTAAAAGCAAGCTGTAGAAAGGCAAGCAAAACTCTTATGCTGATTTCCCAAGAATCAATTTTTCTCTTATAAAATACATGTTTTCTCAGAATCTGCTCAATAGATCTGCTTCAAACTTTCAGGATATGTTATATGGACTAGTGACCTTACTTTAACATAGGCTTTTCTTTAAAAATTGTCAGTGTAGAATTTACATATAAAAATTGTTATAAAAATGTAGCAAATAGTATAGCATAGGAAAACATGAATCAATTAACTAAACAATCCACGTGTTAAGCTATGGCCACAACCCTCTTAAACTTACTATAAAAATAATATAAGTAGTATTTAACATTGGCAAGATAGAGCTTTCCGGAGTCCCTTAATACTGTTTCATTTCTAGTTACACCAGTTTTGTTATCGATAGTACAAAATCTTTTCAAGTGGCTGGCTTCAACATTTTATGAAAGAGAATTCTCAAAAACAAAATTTAAAATCTTTCAAAGAAACTTATTTTATACATTCATATATTTGTATAAAAGTAAAATTTACTGTAAGGAGAAAAAGTAAATATAGCCCGAAGCTTTAATAAAGTATATTTAAATTAAACTTTTCCTTTGGATCCATTATTTCTTTTTTTAAAAATATAATTAGATATTGAACTTTACATATATTTATAATACCTTTCCTTTATGTTTAAGATTAATTTTACGATTGAGTAGATGATCTTTACTGCATTGTAGTTTAGATTCTATAATTGCATTTTTCAACATTTAGGACTGAACCTAAATCGTCATTTTAATAATCGTAATAGTAATATTAGTTACCCAACACATCACGCACAGTTTTAGGACAATATATGTAAATAGAAAAATTCTAAGTGAACCAAAAAGAAGTAAGGGTCAAGATTCAAAATCAAAATTATGAATAACAAAGAATAATTTAAAAAAATATATCGTTCACAACGAAAATATAAGCTGGTGCATAAAAATACTTTGTGAAGTATAAAAGTACACAAATAATAATTAAAATATATTATTTAGTATAAGAATGAAATAAACTAGAGAACCCATCAACTTCACAACTCGAGCGTATGACAAAACCTAAAAGTTTAGAAGCAGATTTAGTAACATCAATGTGCTTATCAAGAGTAAATCTTGAGATAACACCAGAAAATTTTAATTTTTTCCAAACACTATAAATCCCCGTGTATTGTGTTATAGCTGGTGTGAAATAAGCTTTCCCGATGATTACCGAAGTACCAACGAAGTAACTTATATATGATGGAACTGCTTTCTAAGAGGGCGAAAATTGAACCTTGCTCCTATTTCTCGATTTCGAAAACCGCGATTATATTACTGTCGAATTAGTAATGAGGGTAAAAAATAATATGTGATAGAGCTGCCGTCTAAGGGGGTGAAACTTGAGACCAACCTCTAGTTCTCGATCTCGAAAACCGTGCATAGTATCTAGTTGACTTTTTCAGATTAAATTACTAATAAATAAGGAAGGTAAAAAATATCTGATGGGGAAATGCTTAACTTATCTATATACATTTTGCTATAATATGTAAAATTACTCGATTTCAGTGTATGCAACGTATACTCAGATACAACTTAGGGCGAACAGAAAGACTAAGCACCATATACAGGATATCCCACGACGAATCCAGGCTTTCGATTTCTCAAAAAGTACGCAATGGAAGATTTTGAAAATTTGGGAGTATACCAATGTCAATGGGGGCAACTCGACTAAAATATTTTCAAGATGGTGGCATATCCGGTTATACCGGAGGTTGATGTTTACCCTCTTATTTCAAACGGGACACCCTATATATTATTTCATTTTAGACATAAGTTATGTATAATGCCCTATACCTAACTTTAGCCGTTTTTGATATATTTAATATTCTACGTCAAAAATGACGTTTGCATACCCTAAAATAATTAATAATTTTTCCTATAAGAAAGCCTTTATTATTCAACTTGAGATGGATTCCTTGTAGAAAGGGGCCTATTTTCATATACTGAGTGGATATTTTGATTTTAAATTAATACAGGGTGACCAAAAATTGAGTACAAATATTAATTTATAAAAAACGTAAAAAGTAATTTTTTTAAAATGGAAACCCCCTAATTGTATAATGCTATTTATTTAACATTAAAAATAAGGCCAACTTTGTGTAAAGTTGTCTATTACAAAAATGTGTAGGTTTCGAAATATTAGCAATTAAAGATTTTTTTATTATGTAAATGCTATTATTTATAAATTTTGTTAGTTAGCTATGACAGCTGCCATGACAACGTTAAAAAACTGGTCTACGACGTTTCCGCGCGGCCGATTTGGCGCGACCGATTCGGCGCGAGCCTTGTTCGGCTCAAGCCTGTTTCGACGCGAATACGCTTCGGCGCAGAGACGGTTGGACACGAGGACTTTTCGTCGCGAGACAATACGGCGCGAAGAAGTTTCGACGCGGGACGTTTCGGCGTATATATATTTTATGGGGTTACATTCCATATATATATATATATATATATATATATATATATATAGTAATTAATTTTAAACGAAGACATATATTTTTACCGCCTTTAGACTACCTATGAAAACATAACGATGTAGGAAATAACTTTTTGCGCCACCTCTGGCACCAATGCACAGTCTACACTTATGTATGTAGCACTAAAAAATACTGTAAAATATATCTTTGGCGCCGAAACGTCCTTGCGCCGAATGGCCTTGCGCCGAATCGTCTTCGCGCCGAATCGTCTTCGCGCCGAAGCGTATTGCGCCGAATCGGATTGCGTCGAATCGTCCTGGCGCCGAATTGGCTGCGCCGAATCGGCCGAAACGTCCTATCCCGTAAAAAAACTATCAATTTCACTTGAAATGTCATTATTTCTAGTTATTTGACATTAAGTAATAATTGATAATCATGCCGGGGCGATTAAACTACACGCACGAAGATTATTTAAATTTATTTATTATCTACGGTGAATGTAACAAAGTTTTAAGGCAAAAATTAATAAAAGAAAATTTATGCAAACAATAATAATTATTTTAGTAAATGTTCAAACAGTCTCCTTGAACTTCCAAACATTTTTCGCATCTTGGAGTAGTTCTTCACAAATAGCTGTTCTAATGGAATCTTGAGACAAACTTGCGAATGCGTCCCTTACTCTTGCCATACAATCTTCCTTTGTTGTAATTAGATTAAAATACACGATGTATTTTATCGTTCCCCATATAAAATAATCCAAGACTGTAAGGTCAGAAGAACGAGGTGGCCACAGGAAAGGTCCATCAGTAGCAATCAACTGGTCATAAAAAGTCTCTTGCAAGAAATTTTTAACAGAAAAGGTTCTATGTGGAGAGGCGCCATCGTGTTGGTAAAAAAGTTGCCTGTGTTTCGCCAGAGGTAAATTGCTTAAGTATTGTTCATCCAAATCTTCTAGAATATTTAAATATCGTTAAAAGATAATTGAAAATAGAAAAATAAATTACATTTTATTGTTACTTACCATTCAAGTTCTCTTCATAAAAATGTAATTTAATTATACTATTATTTCTAACGGCACAGAATACATTAAATTGCCAGTTTTCTTGAGAATTTCGCAATTTTACGGCATGGGGATTCGAATCACTCCAAAGATGGCAATTGTGTCGGTTAAAAAGACCATTTTTTTGTAAATTTAGTCTCGTCACTCCAAATAATATTTTCCAAAAATCGGCGGATGTCTTGTGCCATTGTTAAAATAAACTCGCAAAACTGTACTCTTTTAGGAAAATCAATGGCTTCTTGTGATTCCGGTATGGGCAGCCACTTCTTTTATGGAAGACATAGGATAAGCCACAAAATATCCCATATTTGTAATTTCGACAATTTCATCGTTGACAATTGGTTTTCTTTTACTAATTTTTGCCTTAACGGTGTCATAATTTTTGAAATTGAAATTGATTGTTTTTTTAACGTCGTCATGGCAGCTGTCATAGCTAGATAACAAAATTTATAAAACATAGCATTTTTATAATGAAAAAATCTGTAATTGCTAATATTTCGAAAACTACACATTTTTGTAATAGACAACTTTACGCAAACTTACCCTTATTTTTAATGCTAAATAAGATAGCATTATAAAATTAGTGGGTTTCCATAAAAAAATGACTTTTTACGTTTTTTATAACTTAATATTTGTGCTTAATTTTTGGTCACCCTGTATTAATTTAAAATCAAAATATCTACGCAGTATATGAAAATAGGTTCCTTTCTACAAGGAATCCATCTCAAATTGAATAATATAGGAAAAGTTATTAATTATTTTAGTGTCTACAAACGTAATTTTTGATGTAAAATATTAAATATCTCAAAAACGGTTAAAGTTAGTTATAGGACATAAATAAAATATGTCTAAAATTTTTGATAGAATCTAAACATGAAATAATATATATATATATATATATATATATATATATATATATATATATATATATATATATATATATATATATATATATATATAGGGTATCCCATTTAAAATAAGAGGGTAAATACAAACTTCCGGTATAACCGGATGTGCCGCCATGTTGAAAATATTTTAGTCGAGTTGCCCCCATCGACATTGGTATACTGCCAAATTTTGCAAAATTTTCCATTGCGTATCAACTAAAGCACCCTGTATCTCTAGAATAAAAGTAATTTTGTGCCCCCTTTTCTTCTTATTTTCATTCCGCAGTTTGTTACGCTTACTTCGGGACACCCTGTATAACCAAACAAGGTTTATTATTATTATTTTATTTGTCTTTGTATGTACAGGGACCGCCATAAAGTTGGACACATATATATGGGAAACATTTTTATTATTGAAATTTCTGAAAAACTCTATTGGCGGTTCGCTTCTGCATGTCTGACAACCAAAATCCATTGTGACATTTGTCACGTGACCATAGATTTGGCGGGAATTTTGAAAAATGTTAACTGTGATGCCGAAAAATGGGTCAAATTGACAAGATATCGAAAAATTATATTAGAATGCAACAAAGACTCCATATACCAATTTTCGACCAAATAAAAAAAAATAAAAAATACCATTTATTCCTCTGTTTTATTACGAAACATCATAAAATCTTGTTTTACCTGGAAATAGTTTTAATAATATAAATTACATAATTTTAAGTCAAAATTATCAAATATTTGTAAAATAGACAATTTGTGAGAGGAAAATTTAAAAAATACTATTTAGCCTCGTCGCTGGTTGTGTTCATGTCCTGTATATTGAAGCGCATGAGCTGATCTAATATTTTTAACCGTTAAATAAAATGTAAACGAACTAATATTTGTAATTAAAACTTAACAACATATTATCTATCCTTATTAAATTTAATATTGGTTAGTACAATTTTTTAATTTAATAAGTTGGCTTTGAAAAATCAAATATTTCGGCTTATAAGGATGAAAATTATTGCTCTTTAAAGTGCACTTCATAGTTTAAGATACCTAAAATTATGTAATTTGTGTTATTAAAACTATTTCCAGGTAGAACAAGATTTTATGATGTTTCGTAATAAAAGCAGAGGGGAATAAATGGTATTTTTTTTCTGATTTGGTTGAAAATTGGTATATGGGGTCTTTGTTGCATTCTAAATACACTTTCTTAATACAATTTTTCGATATCATGTCAATTTGACCCATTTATCGGCATCACAGTTAACATTTTTCAAAATTACCAACAAATCTATGAGTAGTAATGGGGCACCTTAACACATCTGGCAACACTGCATAGATTTTGATGTCACAAGACCGCCCACGTAGGAGACCGGATTTTCTACCCTTATTTTTACTCGCTTACGTGTAGGACGTATTTTTTCACCCCTATTTTTGCACATCCACGTGTGAGACCGTATTTTCAACCCTTTCTTTTTATCCCTAATTATTTTTTACATACACCCACGTGTGGGACCGTATTTTCAACCTTTCTTTTTATCCCTAATTATGTTTACTCGCTTACGTATAGGACGTGTATTTTCATCCCTTATTTTTAATAAAACTTATGACACCGGTTAAAGTTGTCACCTAAACATATGGCAACACTGTTTTGGATTTTGACGTCACTTCCGGTTTTACACGCCCACGTGGGGGACGTACATTTCAACTCTGACAGTATTTTCAACCTTTTTGTCTGTATTAAGAGCCCTTTTGATGGGGAGCCCCTAAAGGATAGGCAAATTGATGCGCATGTAGGATCGTATTTTTTACCTATTTTTAAGGGTTAATAAACGGTAGGATATTTTTTGGTATTAAAAGAAGCTAATCAAGGTAAAGGTAACGTATACGTTGATTTTAATACACTATTAAATTCTATAACGACAATAAACAGTTAATGTATTGCATAATCAGTTAATTACCCTGTTGTCATACAATGTGAATGTACGGTTTAACGACTATTTAATATGTGTTTTAGATTAAATTTAGTAGGATTCTGCATTGAATTTTATCAAAGGAGATTGCATAATTGTTGTTATTAAATTATTAGGTTCTTTTAATCCCCATCTATAGATTGTGGTCCTCTACCTGTTTGAAAATTCATTTGAATATATTTTAAAATGAAATTGTTTTAAAAATAAAACGTGTAATTAACTAATTGATTAACCTGCTTACAGCAATAGTAATCATCGAAAATTAAGGAATGTCGCTTTTATTTATTTACCTTTTAATACGTATCATTTACATGCAATATATTTTGGTTTTAAATATGAGTCACAATGTGACGCAATCCTTTTGCTTTAATTATGGGTCATAATTAAATCTAGTTGTCGCTCAAGGTAATTACTACCAAATTAATCTCATGTACAACAAGAAACTTAATATCAATAATGTATAACAAAGTATTTTTTATAATGCCATTTTTCGCATAGTTTAATGTCCTTGTATGGGTCGTATTTTAGCCTTGGGGAGATCGGATTTGGTCTGGGTTAGACTAGGGGTTGGTCCTGCATCGGAGATTGTATTCTAAATTGTCTCCAGTGAAAGTTAGCTTTACAAAAACACAAACACAACCACAAGCACAAACACAAGAATCAACACAAGCACAATCACAAGTACAAGCACAAGCGCAAGCACAAGTACATATAAACATACAAACACGCGAAAACATACAAGCACACAAACACGAAAAATGAAAAACGAAAAGTTCGCAAACACGAAAATCGCAAACACGAAAAATGAAAAACGAAAATTTCGCAAACACGAAAAACGAAAACGAAAAATTCGCAAACATGAAAAATCGTAAACACGAAAAACGAAAACGAAAAATTCGCAAACACGAAAAACGAAAAATCGCAAACACGAAAAACGAAAACGAAAATTCGCAAACACGAAAAAGCGCAAACACGAAAAATGAAAACGAAAATTGCAAACACGAAAAATAACAAATACACAAACGCGCAGAGTACGAAAAAACGCAAACACGAAAAATCGTAAACACAAATTCACAAACACAAAAAACGAAAACGAAAATCGCAAACACGAAAAAATAACAAACACACTAACGCGCGAAGTACGAAAAACGCAATCACGAAAAAATCGCAAACACGAAAAATGAAAAACGAAAAATTCGCATACGAAAAATCGCAAACACGAAAAATGAAAACGAAAATTGCAATCACGAAAAATCGTAAACACACAAATTCACAAACACAACAAACGAAAACGAAAATCGCAAACACGAAAAAATAACAAACACAAACGCACAAAGTACGAAAATTCGCAAACATGAAAATCGCAAACACGAAAAATGAAAACGAAAAATTCGCAAATACGAAAAACGAAAAATCGCAAACACGAAAAACGAAAACGAAAATTCGCAAACACGAAAAATCGTAAACACACAAATTCACAAACACAAAAAACGAAAACGAAAATTGCAGACACGAAAAATAACAAACACACGAACGCGTAGAGTACGAAAAAACACAAACACGAAAAATCGTAAACACACAAATTCACAAACACAAAAAACGAAAACGAAAAATTCGCAAACATGAAAAATCGTAAACACGAAAAACGAAAACGAAAAATTCGCAAACACGAAAAACGAAAAATCGCAAACACGAAAAAGGAAAACGAAAATTCGCAAACACGAAAAAGCGCAAACACGAAAAATAACAAATACACAAACGCGCAGAGTACGAAAAAACGTAAACACGAAAAATCGTAAACACACAAATTCACAAAGTACGAAAACCGCAAACACGAAAAAATAACAAACACACAAATGCACAAAGTACGAAAAATTCGCAAACGCGAAAATCGCAAACACGAAAAATGAAAACGAAAAATTCGCAAATACGAAAAACGAAAAATCGCAAACACACAAATTCACAAACACAAAAAAAACGAAGACCGCAAACACGAAAAAATAAACACACAAATGCACAAAGTACGAAAAATTCGCAAACACGAAAATCGCAAACACGAAAAATTCGCAAACACGAAAAATGAAAACGAAAAATTCGCAAATACGAAAACGAAAAATCGCAAACACGAAAAACGAAAACGAAAATCGCAAACACGAGAAAATAACAAACACACAAACGCGAAAAAGGAAAAATTCGCATACGAAAAATCGCAAACACGAAAAACGAAAACGAAAATTCGCAAACACGAAAATTCGCAAACACGAAAATACGTAAACACAC
Source organism: Vesta saturnalis (assembly GCA_036346205.1). Taxonomy (NCBI): domain Eukaryota; kingdom Metazoa; phylum Arthropoda; class Insecta; order Coleoptera; family Lampyridae; genus Vesta; species Vesta saturnalis. The sequence continues at coordinate 292,518 of JARFJB010000209.1, read as the reverse complement.
AAATTCACAAACACAAAAAACGAAAACGAAAAATTGCAAACACGAAAAATAACAAACACAAATGCACAGAGTACGAAAAAACGCAAACACGAAAAATCGTAAACACAAATTCACAAACACAAAAAACGAAAACGAAAATCGCAAACACGAAAAAATAACAAACACACTAACGCGCGAAGTACAAATATTAAATAGTCGTTAGACCGTACATTCACATTGTATGACAACAGGGTAATTAACTGATTATGCAATATCATTAACTGTTTGTTATCGTTATAGAATTTAATAGTGTATTTAAATCAACGTATACGTTACCTTTATCTTGATTAGCTTCTTTTAATACCAAAAAATATCCTACCGTTTATTAACCCTTAAAAATAGGTAAAAATACGATCCTACATGCGCATCCATTTGCCTATCCTTTAGGGGTCCCCATCAAAAGGGCTCTTAATACAGACAAAAGGTTGAAAATACTGTCAGGGTTGAAATGTACGTCCCCACGTGGTGTAAAACCGGAAGTGACGTCAAAATCCAAAACAGTGTTGCCATATGTTTAGGTGACAACTTTAACCGGTGTCATAAGTGTTATTAAAAACAAGGGATGAAAATACACGTCCTATACGTAAGCGAGTAAACATAATTAGGGATAAAAAGAAAGGTTGAAAATACGGTCCCACACGTGGGTGTATGTAAAAAATAATTAGGGATAAAAAGAAAGGGTTGAAAATACGGTCTCACACGTGGATGTGCAAAAATAGGGGTGAAAAAATACGTCCTACACGTAAGCGAGTAAAAATAAGGGTGGAAAATCCGGTCTCCCACTTGGGCGGTCTTGTAACGTCAAAATCTATTCAGTGTTGCCAGATGTGTTAAGGTGCCCCATTACTACTTCTATGGTCACGTGAGAAATGTCACGATATATTTTTTGGTTGTCATGCATACAGAAACGAACCGCCAATAGAGTTTTTCAGAAATTTCAATAATAAAAATTTTTGCCATATGTGTCCAACTTTATGGCGGTCCCTGTATAAATGTACACGAGTTACGATAAATCTAAAATCTAGATACGTGTGATATATCTAGTTGTCTGAATAAAAAAGACAGCTGAACTGCTAAATTTCTAAGACTGTACGTAACTCCATGTTTTTAAATGCCGTTATCACTTAATCCATCTTTGAGTTCAAGAGGTCACGAAAAAACAAAATCTTCACCGGTCTGTGCATAAACAAACATTGCAAACTACTTTTAATAGCGTAGTAGAACGTTGCGGCTACGCCCTTTCGGCGCCAAATCATTTCAGCGTCAAAAAGGTCAACAAATAAAAGATGATCACAAGTCAAGTATCATCTCGTATTTTTCTATTTTCTTCCGGTTTTTTCATATTTTTGCCCATGTTTTCTAATGTTATACCCAGTTTTCCAATTTGCATCCCCCTTTTCACATTTTCATCCACTTTCCGGCATTGTCATCCGCTATGTTCATTGCTTTCTTTCACCAAAGAATGATTTCCTCAGCATCTAAGCTTCTTTTGGTAAAATTTGACCCAAGATCTAAGGTTTTCTTGAAGTAACATGTAAGTCCTTTCTTGACACTTTCGCATCTCAACAGTTAATGTTCTTTTTGGAAGGATTCTATTCTTGAAATTGCCCCAACACCTAAGTCATTTAATAGGATGTATAGATATATAGCGGGCAGTGCCATCAGATATTATTTTTTATCTTCATTATTAATTAGATGGTAATATAATCTGATGGTACTATGCACGGTTTTCGAGACCGAAAACTACGGGTAGGTCTCAATTTTCACCACCTTAGACGGCAGCTCCATCACATATTATTTTTTTATCTTTCTTATTTATAAGAAGGTAGTATAATCTGAAAATGTCAACTAGATATTATGCACGGTTTTTGAGATCGAGAACTAAGGATTGGTCTCAATTTTCACCCCCCTTACACGGCAGCTCCATCATATATTATTTTTTTGTTTTCCTTATTGACGAGAAAGTAATATATTCCGACAATAGCAACTTGATACTATGTACGGTTTTGGAGATTAAGGATAAAGGGTTGGTCTCACTTTTCACTCCCTTCGACGACAGCTCCGCCACATATTTTTCTTTCCTTCATTATTAATTAAATAGTAATGTAATGTGAAAATGTCACTTTGATAGTATGCGCGGGACATGTGGGTGTTACCAATTACTTTAACGTACGTTATGTTACAGTGTCTTCGATAATCATCGGAAAAACTGGCCGCTGAAACTGGCGGCTCTTTTCACGCCACTATACATGGTGGCCATTCGGAAATTGCACACGCTAACGCACGCAACACTACCTACAGTTTGGGATATACAAGAACGGAACTAATGTGGAAATGACAATGTTTAATTTTTCAAGAAATATATATTGTTACAAACGTGAAAAAAATCACACAAATTATAAGAAAATTTGATAATACAACAAATATCGCGACCTGGGGTACTCGGAACGCGCAAGTTTCTGACATTTCAACGGAAGTCACAATTGTTACATAGTTTCAAGTAAGTGGTAAGATTCGATACTTCTTGGTTTCCAATTTTCCAGGTAGTACGCTTGGACTTACCTTTCGTACTATTTTTCCTGTCGGGCTAGCTCAGGGTAATAGGGTTAATTTGGGAAAGGTTTTAGAAAAACTCACCTTTTACCAAGTTTAAATTTATAAACATAATTCTTAATCATCAATCAATTTGGAAAAATAAATTAATATCTGAGTGTAAAATTATCAGTTATTAGATACCCCAGCAGGTTTGAAGGGGTTACTCACGTTCAAATAGAATGGCTTTAAAACAAATTAGGTATTTTTTGCTCTTCTTTCAGTTCGTTATAAATTTGACAAGAAATTCAAACTTTCAGTTTTAATTTTATACGTTTATTACATTTACTTCCGAATTAAATAAGTTTTATAGTTAAACAGTAAACAGAAACTTCCCCCAACTAAGCATAAAAACTTTACCGGCCAGTTTGTTATCTCTAGCAAAATATGAAATCACAAAAAAACAAACAATCCTACACAAAAATACAATTCTACTTTATATATATATATATATATATATATATATATATATATATATATATATATATATATATATAGTTAAAGAGTTTACCACTATGGATTTTGACGTGAATATTTGAACTATAAGAAGAGGTAGGTATTTAACATTACATTACTATGCACGTACACATAATAAGAAGAATCACTCTTTTTCAATTTATAGCATTTAAGGGTGAAATTTTAAATCCCGAACTGTAAGCGTTTATGGGTCTTTGCTCGAGTTGCTCGAAGCTTTAGCTAGGCATATCTATCCAGTATACATAAGGTGAAATAGAATAGAAGTCCAATTTAAGCAAATTGCTAATAGGCACCCTATGAAAATAAAGTGTATAATTTCCCTCAAAACGAAAAGTACCAAAAAATATTATATGAGCGCACGAATCAGTGTAAAATAGGTACAAAGCCATTACAGAGGTTTCAAATTGCTCCGGGAACTAGAAGAGTTGCGTTAAGTGGGAGCTTAAACACTAACTTTCGAAACGACGAAAGGCGTACAACATTTGGGGATATGCGCACAAAACAGCAAAAAATAGGCACAAACCTATTACATAAGTTTCAACTCATTCCGAGTATGGGCATTGTTGGAACCCTCTATAGATATTTTGAATTACTGCAAAAGAAAACACGGACAAAGTTTGAGAATCGATGTACCAATCAGCGCAAAACTATTCCAGTTGTGTGTCAATACTAGCATGTTCTATCATCAAGTTGAACTCTCAACGGAAAATTTTGATTTTTTTCTGAAACGGGGGATCGGTACACAATTCAATATAAAACCAGCACCATATTTTACCAATTTGGCAAGTTACAGTGGCTATTCAAGGGTTCTAATTTAACCCACGTCAAATAGCCTTGTCTGCTTAACAACTGGACATCTTTTAATTGGAATGAGCCTGTTGAAATTTATTCTCCAAAATGGGAACCTTAACCCTGACTGTATGAGTATCGTTTCTTTTTCTATCACATAACCAAGTTGGTAGTATAGTGGTGACAGGACCTGCTTAGCATTCGGGAAGTAATGGGTTCGATTCCCGTTACCGTCTAGCTTGTGTGAGGTTCAGGGGGTTTTCCTGATACGCATGTGAGGCTACTTAGGTGAATGCTGGGGTAGTATTTTCCCCCTCAGAACCCTAACTCCGTTCCTTCCGATCCTATTCTGACCACATCCTTCCTTAATTCCACCATACATATATACGTAATGTGTGTATCACATAAGTATAAATTAATTCTAAACGAGCATGCTTGTGTATCTACAACTGTTCATTGAGTTTTTTAGGTTAATTCAGCATGAACATTTTTGACGACATATCCATAAAGATTTACTTAATATAGCTAGTAGGTTTTTAAATACCGTAACACCAATTAAAATGTTATTCCTATACTAAATATATGATGTAGTTTGTGTGGAAAGAATGGTTTAGAAATTGTCTACTTAAAATATTTCTGCAATATTATAATGTACTACATGCTACCTATATGGAAATAAATTGTATCTGAAATGTAATGCAATAGACGTCAACTTTATAAAAAATTAAATCTTTACATTTACTTCATTTGAAATTTATGGTAAGTTACCTTTTTCACAAAGTTCAATAATTTCAAATGCTATGTATGGGTTTTGCAAAAAAAAGACGGTTTTCCTTTTAAACGCTAATGTCTAAAAAATAGATTGCCGGTAAAAGACATGTTTGAGGATAAAAAGAAATGAGATACTTTTCTACAAAATCCGTACTTAATACTGGAAAGTGTTTCTGTAGAATTCTGCAATATTGAATTTATATAGACGTAATTTAAAGTTTTATTGTTATATCTTTGTAATGCTTAATGCAACATGTAAATCAACTTGTTCATCCAAGATTTAATAATATAAAATGAAACAAATTGATGTTAGCGTTAAACCTTAAAAGTTAATGGTTTTATATCGAAGTTTTATCTGAGCTTTTTATTTTACCTACATTTTTACGCTTCAAACTTTTTTCATAGTTTCATTTAGAGTGTATTATAACAGATACTAAGATTAAACAATAGTTAATTACATGACAAGGTGCGTAAAAACTATTTATTTTTACTCAATAGTAAACATGCATTAACCTAACTAAACTTTTATGATTTGACAAGTTTAAATATTCAGGTAATCGTCTTTAAATTCATAATAATTACGAACTACACTATTTATTAAAGTATGATTATGATTTATGAAAAATTTAGATTAAGTATATTTCGTAATTGCTTAATTTGTGATCCATAAAACATTATGGAGACTATCTTTTTTCATGGTCGTGGGAAATATAGTGTAGATTAAACTCGCACGATCGCGTCTATCCTGCACTCACGCGATTCTCACACGAGGGCGCCACTTGCGCGGTATCTGGTACTTTCGAAGCTCATTATATAATATACTATTACAACCTACTGTAAAGATCCAGAAATCTGTACAAAAAATCCGCAAATTAATTACTTATTTTGTTTATTCTGTTGCAGAAAAATGCTCCGATGTAGTTAAAATAATAATAAATTTGTACCCCTTCTTGCACAATCAAGAAATCGGTTAAGATTTCTACGCAAGAACTCCAACCAGAATCTCGCTTCATCTTTGACCAATCCCGTCCGACCACGAAATTATAGCAATAACCAATCACGTCATACCACGGACTATATAACCAGAACCGCTATGCGAGATCATTAACCGAGCTGGTAGCGTAGTGGTGACATGATCTGCTTAGCATTCGGGAGGAATGGGTTCGATTCCCGTTACCGTCTACCTTGCATGAGGTTTTTCAGGGGGTTTTCCTCATACACATGTAGCGGCATGGTCACTGCGTATATGCACACCATGTGCGGCTGCTTAGGCGAATGCTGGGGTAGTATTTTCCTCCTCAGAACACTAACTCCGTTCCTTCCGATCCTATCCTGACCACACCTATCCTTAATCCCACCATGCATATATACGTAATGTATATATGTATGCTGGGAATCCATGATTGTGGCTGAAGGAGCTTGGAAAGCTCGAGCAGCCCACCCTCCCCCTTGGAGAGGGAATGAAATACGTGGCCTTTTCCTTTTTCGCGATATCATTATCTTTTCCGCTGCTGTCTTGGTAAATAACAGTTTTAAAGCTAGAGAGCAACGATATTCACGACACAGTGATCTACTTATAGATTCATTGCCCTTTTAACCGCACACCGTTATCAGGTCATTGTGTACAAAACTCCAGGTAAAAGAATAAAATAATACACACTTCACATTTACGAGCGTTTAGATTACTTTTATATTGAAAGAAATTATTATAAAATTAACTGTGTTGAGATTCTTTGATTTTCGGAACCAGAAGTAATCTAATATCATCACACAGTAACTTCGGTAACTAAGGTTGGTATTTTAAATTGTTTGATTTACAGTGAGTCATCCTAGATGAAAGCGAACCGCCCTTCGCTACCGGGAGAACAATTTTATTTTTATTTTCGAGTGTAATTACCTGCTATTTTATATATTTTTTTTAGTATTAATTGTTACATGTTTTTAGATTAAGTCACATATTTTAGCACTGTTATAAAATAAAAATAAATCGTTCGATTTGTGTGGATATTGCTGTAGTCAATAATTTAAGAACCTCCCCAAAATATACCGGTTTGAAAGATATGCCGGACCCATAGCATATAGCTCTTAAATAACTAAACCATTGTAAACCCCATGATAGGGTGTTACACTACTAACTTGTAAAAAATTACAAGTCATAATCAAGTCATAATTTGACAATTAGTAACCCGTTGTCGTCATAATATTTGAAGCCACGACTGACAAGATATTTTATTTAAATGTCATTTATATTATAAATTCACATCCAACATATGTATTTACAGAAGATTATGTAATCGACGTTTTTTCACTATCGCTATACCGACTTATTAGCTCATTTGTCAACGTTCGTCCAAGTTTAGACAAGATCGGCCATGATGTCTAGATGTGTGTGCGCGCGTGGGTGTGTGCACACGCGTGTGCTTGTGGGTGTGTAAACGCGTGTTCCTTCACCAATGATGGCTGAAAATGAATGAACCTTGATAAATATGAGCTCTATTAATTTATTTCAATTGCAATGATTATGGTTTAAACGCAAACGGTGATCAGTATCAAAGCAATTTTTTACTACTTGCGTCCAAATAAAAATAAAAACTAGTTTTCAAACCTAATTACAGTGGGAGTATTTATTACATTTAATTATACTAATCAATTTTAAACTACCTTTTACCTCATACTCATTCACAAAACTCAATTTTCGTCTGTATACGTAACGCAGTGAGAACGAAAGATAATCATTTGGCTATGGCACTTCCCTATATAGAGTATGAAATATTAAAAGAGCGACAGCTGGAAATTCCATGTTTCTACGCTGAGGCGACAGCGTAACGACTGGTTTTAATTAATTATAAATCAATTAATAATCCAATACTGATTGTGTCATGTTAAAATTATTATTTGTGAAATAACGGAACGATTGATACAAAATTCTGCCGGTTTCTACCAACAAAACATACTTATTCTATAGGATATTTTAATTAATAATTACGGACACTTTTGTCTAATTATAACTCGAAATTTACCTTAAACGGATGGAATATATTATTAAAATAGTTTCTTTTAGACAATGAGAACGAGATTACAGTATTCCTTTGTAGTTGGAATTCATATGATAGAAATTATTGCAGGTTTAACTTTCATTATCGAAAATGTTATGTAACAATGCAATTTCCTAAGAAATACATTTTATGATTGTGTTAATTATAACTTGTTTTATTTATCTCTACCTGATATTAATATAACAGGTTTTAAATGTAATTTTTCATTTAGAATGTGCGCTTTACTACAAACTAAATTGTTACTTATCAAATTTTAATTTCGGAACAAAAAAATTTATTTATATGTATAATTAACGGCAATCTCTTAGATCTTTTTGATTTTTGTCTATCATAAATGATTTTATTCTGAATAATTAAACTTTAACATTATATTTATTTGACGTTCATTATGAATCACGGTATAATTATTTATAGTACTTTATTTCATTCTTATCGATATGTAACGGTGCATAATTAATTGCTTGACGGACTTAATTACGGTTTGTTATTAGCGGAGTAAAAACTGAAAAAATGAATCATCACAAGGGAAAGTATAAAGCTTGGGATTTTCCTAGTTTTCTAACTGCGTCGCTTAATGAGGATTTTGTCAAAGCTTAATTAATTAATGGAGTTTGATTTATCTTTATCGGTTTTACTCTATTTGTGCGTTTCGATGGATATATTTCTTCAGTTCACCTTAACCAGTTATGGCATGATGTTACCTCTAAACATTACTGATTCTACTCATTAAAGTGAGGGTAAGTTTTAGAACACAACGGTGTTAATTCGATTACCTTCAATCGTTTTTTTAGACCTTCGTGGGGGTGTATTCCACCTATATATTACCTTCGTGGGGGCATATTCCACCCACATATCACCTACGTGGGGGTATAGTCCACTCACATATTTACTATCGTTTGGGCAGATTATAGCCACCTGCTATTCGACTGCTGACTACGACTTTGTGAAATCAACATTTGCCGATACATGTCTTTCTGCCTGCGGAAGCATGCCTTTTAAGTTAAGTGTTAAAATGTCTTAATTTAAATATTATTAAGAGCCATATTGTAAAGAGCTCAAGTCGTACAAACGTAAAATACCGTACAACTACTTTGATTTTAATGATTAAGTGATTTTGATTTGCACGATATTATTGTGTTATATTCATAATGGTCTTGTGTATTAATTTTGGATTTTACTGCAAACTTTCTTTTATCATAAAATAAAAAGAAAAAGGGGCCATTGTAACCTTTGATGAGGTAACCGAGTGATCATTGTCTTACCAAATAAAATATGTGTTTGGTTAATTTGGTTAAAAGATTAAAATATGTTTACTCACAAGGAATCGCCGACATCAATACATGTAAATTTTTATTGTAGATCTTTCAGTGTGCTGCCTTTACTTTAGTCCCTGTATTTTTTAATGTTGTATAAATTTGCTTTCAGAAGTTTGATTTAATAATTTTTAGCTTAAAAGCAAAACCTCAAGTATATTTAAATTGTTAAAATTTCTTTAACCATCAACTTGTTTGGGAATTATAATTTAATTTTTTGAATTGTTTTCTCCATTTCCAGATTCAATATTTATTTCTACGAATTCAATAAACATAACTTTAGTTAGTTTGACCTCTCTTTGTGTTTTATTGACTATTATGTGTTCTCTCTTACAACTTTCTTTCCCCTTTCGTTATTTAGGGGCTGTCTTGTCTTAAATTACGTGGCGCCTTAGGTATTTACACTATTCGATAGCACGCATCCAGTGCACTACCGCCTTAGTGATCCAAAAATCAGCTGAGCTAGAGCCATCTCTTTATATCTGTAACGTATTTCGGTCCAAAAATGATTGTGAACACGTTACAGCGTGCGTGCGTTCTTGTCCTTAATTGAGGGCGTGCGCACGGGCGTATGTACGTGCGTGCTTGGTGTGTGTGTGTGTGTGTGTGTGTGTGTGTGTGTGTGTGTGTGTGTGTGTGTGTGTTGTGTGCGTAGTGTGTGCATGGTAAACTCCAGAACGACAACACTGGCGTACTTCACATTTCGTACTTAAGCTTCTTTTCCTTTCTCCTGGAGCTGGTTAGATTTTGGGAGAAATTCAAGAGTATATTTCAAAGGTATAACAATAGACCTTGAACATATAGATTAATTAGGTTCTATGCAATTTTTTGTTACGACCCTAATTTAGTGGCAAAAAAATTCCTAAGGTAAAATTTAAGTGTTAGTTAAAATTTTTTAAGGAAATTTAATTTTTCATAACTTTTTCTGTATAAAGTTTCTTAATATAAAGCAAACTAAGTCTAAAAATTAATAAATAGGATTAAAATGCTTACATTGTGTTATCGGTATTTTATAGAAGCGGGAGGGTTTGGAATTTTTTTAAGTTAGATTATTGATTTTGTTTATACAATGTTTCCAATTTTAGGTATGAACGTATTACAAAAGACGCTGCATAATTATCCCAAAAGGGTTATTATTAAAATCATTTGATTTCTGTTAATTTCCATTATGTAGGTGGAAGGTCGTGTGGTGTTCCATACTAGATGTTTAATATAATTCACCTATGAATATAAAATTAAATATGTATATTACAATATATAACAATTTTTACTAGCTCCTCTCGCCAGTAAAAACCTATTTATTGTGCTAATAATGTAAAATGCTATGACACTATCGACCTACTTGTCAGACATGTTGATTGACACTTTCAAGTCTCTCTAGTTTTGATATGTAAGAGAAAGAGGATCTTACGCAAAACGCCCTTTACCACTCGCCTTAATAAGAAAATTATAATTTACGTGTCAACACTTTAATAGATGACTTGCTCATCATAATTCAACAAGTCGAATCTACGAGTATAACCACATAACTTTTATTATCACTCACCAAATTCAATTCGTTTTGATAGGACCCCTAACAGAACTGTGCCTTTACTGATCTTGGCCTGGCTACTGCAATTATAAAGAAAACATAAGAAGTACCTCTGACTATGCATCGACGCATTTACATTTACTGTACAATTTTAAACTCCAATCAAATATTGTACAGAATAGCTGTGTTTTCCTTGTCGGGATAACGTGGTCTATGAATCTGAGGCTCTTCTCACGCCAGGACCTTCTACCCCCAATTACGTATCCTCTAATTGTTAAACCGCCCCTATTGGAAGATGCTCTGCAAGAATCTCCTAACAGTAGGCTGAAGCAACAAACTCTATGTAACTCCAATGAATTAATGGAGATGTTCCAACGTTGAGGAAGGACTCATGTTGCGTAACCCTTATGCATAACATGATGGGTGCCCAAGGATCTCCTATAAAGACTGACCACCTATCCTGTGTGGATCAACCTCCTCTTCATAGATAAGAGTCGACAGGAGTCTTTCAACAACAGAATAATGCCACATTCTGCTGGGTCTGTGCCTGAACGTAACACTACGTGATACAGGAGGTCTTCTGTATCTAAACTGCAGATACATACATACATTACTAGGCAACGTCACATCGTGCGTATTAATCATATATCCAAAGCTGTAGCAGTAAATATTCGCATATTTCCTAGTAAACATCAACATACCATTAATCGAAGACATAACATCTGATACTGCAAACAAGATGATCTATTTGTAAAATAATAGCACACGTTAGATGTGCTCAAAATATAACAGAACTATTCACATAAAAAATCTATCACTTACTGAACGTTCTTTTAAGTCAATGTTGGTAATTTGGAATATCGATATTGCTACCGACTCATCTACACAACGAGCCCGAAAAAAAAGTATACGTGTGAGTTGAGCACGATAACAGTTTTATTAAAACTTATCGAATGGATAATAGAAATAGCTATTTATTTAAGAATGATATTCAGATAATCATATTTAACGAGGAAATTACTTATCAACGTCCCAGTTTATTGTGACTATCTTAATATCCGCATTAAATACAAGGCTTTATCGAAACATGACATGGTAAATTGTATTCTGGGTTACTGCAAAGCAAGTGAGCAACTGTTTTACTCTTGCTTACGGCAAAACAAATCTGCATTTTCCACACTAACACGCGTATTAGGACAACTATGATATTATGAAACTATGCTATTATGAAAACTTATTATTACGTACGTAACAGGTAAGTTGACAACTGTATTAAGTGGAAAATAATAACCATGTTTCGATAAATTGTATTTTTGGGCAATGCTATTTACATACTGCCAGCCTGTCACCTACTTCACCCTTCAACTGCTATTTATCTTACAAACCACTCGATGAGGCCCCACCGTTGCCACTGTCGTTGTCGGTAACATCCTACAAAGCACCGGAAGGAATCTATTGTCGCATTTTGTTAACTGAAACCATCTTCTCATAGGATGCACATTTTTGAGTTATATGGGACCCTTCTATGTCGACAACTATATCGATCAATCGACCTCACTTAATTGACTGTCATTGGCAGGAATTTCAAGTTTCTCTATACCATATCGCTATTACGGTACAGGTGATGCTTCTTTCGCTTTTTATCGAAATATTTCTTTTGTTTATCTGCACACCTTTAACCCTCTTGACGGCGTTTTCCCTCACTCACTTTGAGTACAAGCTTGAATGTATCAGCCAACTCCAAGTTTTCCTCTTGGCCTAAACCGATATCCCTGCAGCAACTGGAATGGCGTCGTGTTAGTGGTTTCGTTCACTATGAGGTTAATGGCATACTGCATCTTTGCGTTTCTCCTCTTCCAACGTGGAAATCAGGAGTTAGCTCAAAATAGTTCTAATGATCTAATCTTAATGCTATTTACCAACATCTTGAACAATTACAACCTGATATTTTGTTTCTATCTCAAACACAAGTCTCCTCTAAAAGCTCCGAGTCACCCGACTTGCAATTTTCTCAATACCACCTTCACTCTAACTTTCGATATAAAGGAGGCGTATGTGCCTACATCAAGGACAGAATTGCTTGCAAGAGGGTTTCTTCCTTAGAAAATAAAAATTTTGACGTGATTTGGGAATGGAGTTATTAATTCCCAAAAAACAGAACTGTATAGGTCATTCACGTTCCCAACCCTGGTTCAATAAGGCTTGTGCTGATGCAATATCTTTAAAAATAAATATTACATTAAATGGAGATCTAATAAATCGGTCGACAGTCATGTAGAATACATTGGTGCTAGAAATATCTGCAAAATTGAAATCACTAAAACTAAAAAGTTGTTCGAACAACGAAAATGCAATGAACTAGCTACATCTCCTTTAGGCAGTCGTAAATTTTGGTCTTTAGCTAAAGCCATTAGTAAAAACCTTGGAACATCTTCATCCCCCCCCCCTGACATCTATTGACGGATCGGTAGTTGTAGGCAAAGCCAATGTTTGCATCAAACTCGTGTCTCAATGATTCTGGAAAAGATGTGCCCCTAGTCAACTCTTCTTCATACGCTGTGAAACCAATTCACTTTCGGTACAAGCTCTTGGAATCGATCATCAGCAGGCTTGATCTCAATAAGGCGACTGGCCCAGACGGTATCCCAGCTATTGTCTTAAAGAAATGTTCCCCGAACTAGTACCAGTCCTATCTAAGCTCTATACGATCTCTATGTCTTCTGCGGAATTCCCTTCATCATGGAAGTTAGCAAATGTTCAAGCTATTCCCAAGAAAGGCGATAAGACCGATCCCTCAAACTACCGACCAATTGTCATCACTTCCATTTTGTCTAAAATCATGGAAAAAGCCATCAATCAGCAACTGCTCACGTTCCTTGAAACTAACAAACTCCTTAGAGACCACCAATATGGGTTTAGGCAAAGTCTTTCAACAGGTGATCTTCTTTCATATGTGACCCAAGTTTGGAACAATACAGTAGAGCAGTCCGGTGAAACAGTTGTAGGCGCTTTAGATATCTCAAAGGCATTTGACCAAGTTTGGCATAAGTGTTTACTTGCCAAACTCACCTCGTTTGGGTCGTAGTTGATGGCTTTTTTTCAAAAGAAGTTATCATTAACGCGGGAGTACCACAGGGATCCGTTATAGCGCCTACACTTTTTCTGCTGTACATAAATGACCTTATTTCTGCAACAACTACTCCCATCTATTGCTTTGCTGACGATAGCACTCTTCACTGTAGTTCATCTCAGTCTACTCATAGTGATAATCCACATTATATGTCAAATCAAGAAATTAAGGCTGAAATGGCAAATTCAATCAACAAAGACATTCAACGTATTCTCGAATGGGGAAGCAATAATCTAGTTAAATTTAATGCTAACAAAACTCAGTGTTGCCTTGTGTCAGCCAAAAAAGATCGATCATTTCCTGTTGTAAGTATGAATGGCTCAGTTCTTAAGTTTTCAGACTCTATTACTCTGTTGGGTATGACTGTATCTTCAAATCCCTCATGGGTTGACCATCTTCTGTCAGTTACCAAAACAGCTGCTCGTAAAATAGGTTTTTTGTACAGATCTAAACAGTACTTTACCTCTCGACAACTCCTGCTGTGTAAGGCCCAAATTCGGCCTCATCTGGAATATAATTCTCACCTTTGGGTTAGTGCTCCCCAATACGTTCTCGATATCGTTGATCGCATTCAAAAGAGAGCGATTAGGCTTATAAATGACCCGTACTTAACTTCTCACATACAGTCCCTTGAACATAGAAGGTGGTTTCAGTTCTTTCTTTGTATTATCGTTATTACAACGGCTATTGTGCTGCTGAATTATATTCTTTGATACCATCTCGGGCTATCTTTGTGAGAAACACTCGGTTCGCTCATTCACATCATCAGTACGCAGTACAAATCTCCACTTGTCGTACCAAACGGGCGCAATCCACATTTTTCTACACGGCTTCTAAACTCTGGAATGATCTCCCTAGTTCCTGTTTTCCTCTCACTTATGATACGAGAAAATTTAAGGTAGCTGTTCATAGGCATCTATTGGCAATTCGTTATCCCTCTATCCATCCTCCTAAGTGTTCCTGAGTGCTTTAGCACGATAGGTCAAATTTAACCTGTTCAGGTCCACAATCATAAGAAAAAGCTGAAACGTTCATTTTGATGATTGTCCCTAAGTGCTACAATGGGATTGTGAATATTTAGAACCCTATGATACTTTCAAAAAATTTTGAAATTTTTAAATTAAAACTAGCTCTCTTGTTACTGAAATTCTTATAGGAACTCTACATGTGTTAAAACTTTCTAACTACGACAATGTATCGGGTAGCAGTACATCGTACCGGTTCAATTCCCGCTTATATTTGGGAAGGGGCCAAAGTAGTCAATGTGAAATGTGTGGAAGTATACTGCTATCGTTTCTGTGGGATACATAAACCCTCCCTTTCTTCCCGTCGAACTCTTTCCGTATAGACATGGTATATAACAAGCGATATAACGTTCAACATAGTCCTTAATTCAAGGGAACCAATAATGCCCATAGAGTCTGTTCAAGTTTTCTCTGCCCCATAGTGTAAGTGTATTTTTGTAGTTGCAACAACTGCCTTACTAAGTTTAGGTTTATGTCCTTTTTAGTAATAGTTGCCATCAGTGGATTAAAGTCCTTACTACGAGAAATTTCAGACCTTTTGGGTATACCCTATAATTTTTAATCGTCTCTACAATCGCCAGTTTCCAACTCGTATAAGTGAACTGTTTGTTCGCCAATCGTGTTCTGTCGACTCTAATAGGTGACTGGTTGTAATATTTTGTCCGATTGCTCGTGCAACAGCAAGCGCCAGACAGTTGGTTACAGTGTGTACTTCACTCCTAGCGCTCGGACTATACAACACCAACAACGGCTTATTGACTAATGTGAACTTTAGAGTTTCGAATGCTGATTATTCGTCCTTTCTTTATCAAGTTGGCCAGAATTCTGTAAATTCAAGCATAGTCTTTGACAAAGTGTCGAAAATAACCCGTGAATCATAGAACCTGACGAACATGGACATTCGTCGGTATTGGAAATTCTTCCAATGCAAATGACTTGCCCTACAGTAGGTGTATGCAATAATAGGTCGTTTAAATACTCTGCTGTAACACTTCTGGAAGGTGCAAGGATTTGGTTCATTAACCTTTGAAAAACTGCAGGTGCATTCGGTAGCATGAAGGGCATACGATTGAACCCTCCTTTACTGGTAGTTGATGGTATTCTAACTTAAAATCAATGCTTCTGAAGTATTTGAATCAGTGCAAGAGATTGAACTGATATTTAATTCGAGGCAGGGGATAGGGGATAAAAATTATTTACGGTAAGGTCATTCAATTTGCGAAAATCTACTTACATTCAATTTTCTTCAATCTTTTTCTTTGCCAACAGCAGATGCATAATCCGATTATGACTCGCGGATAATCTTGCTCATCAACAATTCGTCTAAGGTAGTACGTATTTTTGTCATCTCTCATTCAAAAATACGATAAGGTCTGTAGGTAAAAGGTTTCTCCTCTCTAATATTTATAGTCCAATTGCTTATTGGTCCAATCTAAACATTATTGATGAACAACTTAGGCAGAGGTGCATTGGCCACACGTAAAACGTGATCACTCGGGAGATTTTCCTGCACACATTGCCAAGTTCTGACCAACGGACGTTTAGTTTTTACCTGTAGGTCCTTGTTCGCCAAAATGATCTCTGGTAGAATACCATTCTGTCCATCTCGGATTCGTAGGACAGTGGGAGGCTAGCAAAGTTTATGCCGTTCCACAGTGTTATACTAGCGGCTACATACAGGTCTGCCAAGTAACCATCGTCACCTCTATAGTACTTCCTGGGTGTAGTTGAGAACAATCTGTAATAATAATTAATAGAGTAAGATGCAAATACTGTCACTAAAGCAAGACTAAATATCTATCATAAATGGATTGGTCTGGCAATACAACAGATGATTGGGTTAGCGTCTCTTAAGCAGAATTTTTTTAATTTGCACAGTTGCACAGTATTTGTTTTGTTTTTGATAGAAGGAGATGCAGAATAAATGTATGTTTAGAATTTACAATACAAGTTGGATGTCCCATTACGTATAAAAGATCAAATACAAAATTTCATATTTTTTTTATGATTGCAATAGTGCAAAATATATTTTGCGATAATCCACATACTAACACGCACACACACGCACGCACGCACGCACCACACACGCACCACACACGCACACATACACACACGCATGCATAACATAACAAACACAACACAACATAACATAAAAACGCAGCATAACAACATAATATAACGTAGCGTAACGTGACGTGACGACGTGACGCGACGCGACGTAACGTAACGTAACATGACATAACGACACACCGTTCACTTGCGGGGTAGGAAAAAAGATCCTACCTCTTGTTTATTTAGAAATCTTTCTCCATGCTATCCTATCCCTGCATACTTCCCTAGGTTCGGCAACATTCATATATTATCTTCCTTTCTTTTATCATAGATTCTACTGCGTTCAGCCAAGTTTTACGCGCCCTACCAGCCACACACTTACCTCTACCTTCACCCACACATATTTGATTTGTTAACCTTGCGTTGTTCATTCTTTTCATATGACCAAGCCAATCTAGTGTAGCCACACTGCTTCATGATACACTCATTCTTCGTCTTTTTCGTGCTTTTTTTGACACGTCTATACAGTACTGACAGGATAAACACTTCATTATGGATTGCTGATTTCGCAGCTACATTTCGTTTTTCATTCTCGCCCATATACTTCCAGTCACTTTCCAGCATTGACCCGTCGTCCAATCGTGTCGTCCATTGAACCACCTGCAATGAACTTTCTACCCAGATATATCAACTGCTCCACTTGTTTCACAATTTCATCATGCAGGATAAATACTCTACTCTTCTTTTCACCTTCCCTATTGAACACCATAATCTTTGTTTTGTTAAGTTTATCTTTAGGTCCATGCTCTTACAGACTACATCAAACTTCCTCTGAGCTGTTTGTAGCTCATCCGCGTTTTCGCTTAATACGACTGTGCATTTGCATACACCAGAACTCGTATGTTTACATCACCAACCATTACACCATTTCTATCGGTACATGTTTGCCTAACACATTTATCCATGTATGAACAACCACGGTGACATCACACAGCCTTGTCGTACTCCTCGATCAATATTAATGTATTTACTGACACCTCCTCTCACCCTAGCACATGCCCGGATATCGTTACATACTGCCCTTATTGCCCGTATTAGACCTTAGCGTCCGCCATATTCATTTAGTGTTTCCCACAGTTTCTCCCTATTCACTCGGTCATATGCTTCCTCCAGATCTAAAAAACGCACAGTACAGCTTCTTTTTTACACTTGAATACTTTTGGATCATCTGCAGGAGCTCAATCCTCTGATCAACACATTCTCTCCCAGGCATGAAGCCACCCTGCACCTTGCAATCTTAGTATGGGTAGTTTCACTTACGCTGTCAATCAGTACTCTTCCAAATACTTTACTAGGTACACTGAACAGACGTATTCCTCACTCTCATTCAATGATCGCGCTCTTCCCATCACTCGCCATTTTTTCACACTTAAGGCAAGCGTTGAATAATTCACACAATCTTCGCATAAGCTTTGCATCTGCACATTTTAGCATTTCACCAGTGATTTCATCCACGCCTGCTCCTTTACCGTTTTTCAACGTTCCTACCGTTTTCTCTATCCCATTTAACCAAATATCCTCCTCAGTGTCATTCACTATTCCTTCTACATTCTCCTTATTAAACTCTTCAGTCTTATTTCCTCACTACCTTACAGCTTTCCGAAATATTCTTGCCAGAATTTCCTCATTTCACAGTCGTCCCATACTTTTTCGTTTCACGCTTTGTATTTTTGACCCATTTCCAGAAGAGTCTTTTGTTTCCCTCAAAATAATCCTGCATTCTCTCTCTTTCATTTCCTCTTTACTAATCCTCACTGCCTTCTTGGCTTTTTAGTTTCTTATACTGTACACCTCATACAATCGCTTTTTCTTAGTCTCATTCTCATTTTTTACAGCAATCATTGTCATGTATGCGTCTTTTTTCCTACTGCCTTTTTTACCGATTTACAGCAACTAGCACATTTTTTTGTCTACCTATAGTCGCTCTTGCACATATGTGCACCGCACAATTTACAACACAGCCTTTCAAGCTTATCTATGTACTTTCAACGTCATTGTCTTTTATTTGTTCGTTTCACTCTGCTTCATTCACATTCACCTCTTTACTCACATCTTCGGCATATTTCATTCCCGCACTATTATATACCAGTTTATATCTCCTAATTCTGGACATGTGCATTACATTTGCTTTCCTTCTCCAGATGCACTGTTACCCTAAACACAGTTCCAGTACAACCAAAAAGTGGTCCGATCCGCACATTACTTTTGTATCTCTCACCAGGTTTCTAAGTCATTCATCATACACTATCAAGTCCACCATACTTTTAGATTCGCCTCTTTGTCGTGTACATATATGCACACTTTTATGATTAAATCACGTATTAGATAGAAACAGGTTATAAAATGGTGGTTGAAGTGGTTTAAAAAATTTTAATAAATTAATAAAGAAATAAGTGTAAAAATGTTCTCCGAACAAATCGTTAAACTAACTCGAGATACAAACCATTCTGCCATGTAACACTAATAAAAAAGATCTCGGACGCCAAGTTATTTTTTAATTATGCTCGGAATAACTAAACCGAGGTTGTTTACAATAAAAATTCTTCCAAAATGTAAAAAATAAAAATATATACAAACTATGTTTATTAACAGTTAATGATAGGGTTAAATAAAGCATATCTTAAAACTAGTTATAGCCTTAAATTACTAAATAATTGTTATAAATATAAATACCTGTACAAAATATAATAAATCTTCTTGAGAACCCCTGGTATTATAAAAAATAAATGCGGAAATGCAAACCAAGGTGATGTAATCCTTGTATCAATGTTGCGCAATATCTCGAAATAATACTTTACGTTGTAAACCACACCCAAAATAGAATTTTCCTTCTTATAAATTTATCTTAATGAAATTGAAGAATCCGTTTATTGCATCTTCTTGAAATTTCAAATAAAAAATTGCAATCATAAAATGAAAGCGTACGTAAAAATAGAATTAAACGTGTAATTAAAAGGTAATCAAAGTAGAAAAGTAAAAGTAATAAAAGTAAAAAAAAAGTGCCTGCAAAGAGTAAATGTTTTCATTTTTAGTATTACGAGTTAAATTATGTTACCATTAAATCAATGGCACTTTTCACAAAATTTAGGGGGAAACCCAAAAATGTCGCTTCCTGCATCTAACAGCGTACCACAAGAAGTGAACAAAATGGACGCTCCGAATATCTGGTTTTTCTCCGCACAGATGTTCACCAGGCGTTCACTATTACGTTCTCACTGTACACCTACTCATCCATTCATATCTCCCAATATCACCACTCTTTTGTTTGGCTTACGTATGTTCAGCATGTTCTCTACATCATTCCAGAAGTTCTCACACTTTTGGTCTCTTTCTCCATTCACCGGTGCATAGCATGCAATGAGAAATTTTTTTCGAAATTCCACTTTCATTCTAACCCACTTTACCTGGGGGGATAACAATTCGTCCTGTTTAACGCATATTTTCGTGCTTTCACTCACGATCACTCGAACTCCTTTACCGCCATGCATTTCATTCTCAATTCCTAACCATAGTGCTAGTCCGCCATCCTGCATTTCCACAGTATCCTTTCCTTTGTGCTTTGTCTCCGATACACACAGAATATCAAGGTATCTTTCGTACATTATATTCGCAATTTCAAATTGTTTACCATGCATACCTCTAGCATTCAAAGTACCATTCCTTGCACTATCGTCAGCAACGGGGCGTGTCTGTTTCGACCTCGACCGCCCTTTGTATTCAGGTTGATTCGAGACATTAGTATTTTTCTAATGCCTAAATTATAGTAGTATTTCTTTTTATTAGTGAAAGTAACAAAATATTAAATTTTTTCACACCACATGTAAAATTTTTATTGCTGTTATAATAACTGCTATTTATATATCAAATTGCAAAATATACGTGTGTTTTGCACTGGATGTGAGAATTTGGCCATGAGCGCAGAAAATTGAAACGAAACACTATGGGCAATTAAAGTTATGTCAAAAGGATGACATTTTGTAACTTGTTTAAAAAGATACATTTTGTATCTTACATCCAAATTTCGCCAGTTTGATGTTTACAGAGACAGTTGATTTGCCATTGTTAGGAGAATCTTAAAAATTCGTGAATTTGAATACGCCCCAAAAGTTTTCTTATCATTTAACAACAATGAATTCCATGCTAAAATTTGATACATATATTATTGTAACTTAATAAGATTTATTCTTTACACGTCCGCAATTAGATTTTATATACGTAGATTACGTAGTTATTAACTTTTAAATCGACTGGAGGCTATGAATTTCTTAATTATATATTACAACAAACATTTTTAAGAGATAAAAATCAAATACGC
Organism: Vesta saturnalis; assembly: GCA_036346205.1. NCBI lineage: Eukaryota > Metazoa > Arthropoda > Insecta > Coleoptera > Lampyridae > Vesta > Vesta saturnalis. Next base: position 271,368 of record JARFJB010000209.1, on the reverse strand, counting down.
ATCACGAGTATGCGTGTGATTGGCTGCTAATTACAATTTAGCATATTAAGGTGGATATAGTTGAGACCTCCTGTTTCAGTATACCGCACCAGCCTTTAATTAAGTCTACCATTCATTCTGGCTAATTACTACAAACTACTCTCCTTATAACTACTTACCAGCCAAAATGCTATTTTCACATTTAATTAACGCGTTTATTACGGATACAGTAAATGTAGACCCATTTTCTTACATCTATTCCATGTTTGTTCCCCGAGTCACTAAAGAATATATGTGGGAAGTAGAGTAAGAAATTAATGCAAATTTATCCAATTCGCGCGAGGATTTAAGCGGATTGTTTCTATGCACAGTTTAATGTTATTAGAGCTATGCACAAAATACACTCGTAAGTTGAACTTTCTCTTCAAACTGGGATAAATTTGTCAATGTAATAAGATAGATTTAGTGATACAAAATTTAGGCAAATTTGCCAACGTTACAATCTAATTGTTTTCATGTTGCATATAACTACAGATTCATAGTTCCGTTCCACCGATCTCAAATTTGTTGTGTCGAAGTATGCCGTACGGTACTCAAACGAAGGTCATTCTGTGGGTGTGTGCCTGTGTGTGTGTGTGCGTGTGCGTGTGCGTGGACGTGTGTGTGCGTGTGCGTGTGCGTATGCGTGTGCGTGTGCGTGTGCGTATGCGTGCGCGTGTGCGTGTGCGTGTGAGTGTGTCAGTGTGTGAGTGTGTCTGAGTGTGACTGAGTGTGTCTGAGTGTGTCTGAGTGTGTCTGAGTGTGTCTGAGTGTGTCTGAGTGTGTGCGAGTGCGTGTGAGTGTGTGAGAGTGCGTGAGAGCGTGCGTGCGTGCGTGCATGCGTGCGTTCGTGCGTGCGTGCGTGTCTGCGTGCGTGCGTGCGTGCGTGTATGTGCGAGTGTGAGACTGTGTGTGTGTGTGTGTGTGTGTGTGTGTGTATGTGTGCGTGTGTGTGTGAGTGTGAGTGTGAGTGTGAGTGTGAGTGTGAGTATGAGTGTGAGTGTGAGTGTGAGTGTGTGCGTGTGGTTATGTGTGTGTGTGTGTGTGTGTGTGTGTGTGTGTGTGTGTGTGTGTGTGTGTGTGTGTGTGTGTGTGTGTGTGTGTGTGTGTGTGTGTGTGTGTGGTTACGTGTCTTGGCTGTTCGTGGGTATGTGTGTGTGAGTGTGTGAGTGGGTGGGACTTTGTGGGTGTGTGTGAATGTGAATGTATGTGTAGGAGTGGGTATATGTCTGTGTGTGGGTGTGGGTGTTTATGGGTGTGTGTGGGTGTGTGTGGGTGTGAGTGAGTGTGTGGTTGTGTGTGTGGGTGTGTGTGTGAGTGTGTGGGTGTGTGTGTGTGTGTGTGGGTGGGTGTCTGTGGGTGCATGTGTGTGTGTGGTTTGTGTGGGTATGTTTGTGGGTGTGTGAGTGGGTGGGTGGGTAGTTGTGGTGTGGGTGAGTGTGTGAGTGTGTGCGTGTGTGTGGGTGAGGGTGTGTGTGTGTGGTTGTGTGTATGTGTGGGTGTGGGTATGTGTGTGTGTGGGTGTGTATGTGTGTGCGGTGTTGTGTGTGGGTGTGTGTCTGGGTGTTTGTGTGCGTATGGGTGTGTGTGAATGTGAGTATATGTGTAGGTGTGGGTGTATATCTGCGTGTGGTTGTGTGTGGGTGTGGGTGTGCATGGTTGTGTGTGTGTGTGTGTGTGTGTGTGGTGTGTGTGGGTGTGTGTGGGTGTGTGTGGGAGTGAGTGTGTTGTGTGTGTGTGTGTGTGTGTGTGTGTGGGTGGGTGTCTGTGGGTGCGTGTGTGTGTGTGTTGGTATAGATGGGTTTGTGTGGGTATGTTTGTGGGTGTGTGAGTGGGTGGGTAAGGGTGTGTGTGGGTGTGTGTGTGGGTGCGTGTGTGTGTGGGTGTGGGTGTGTGTGGGTGAATGTGGGTTTATGTGTGGGTATGCGTTTGGTTGTGTATGTGAGTGTTTGTGGGTGTGTGGATGGGTGTGGTGTGATTGCTGGGTTGTGTGTGTGGGTGTGTTGTGTGTGTTTGTGTGTGTGTGTGTGTGGTGTGTGTGTGTGTGTGTGTGGTGGTGTGTGGCTGTTCGTGGGTTGTGTGTGTGGGTGTGTTGTGTGTGTGGTGTGTGAGTGGGTGAGTGGTGTTTGGGGTGTGTGATGTGAGTGCATGTGTTGGTGTGGGTGTATGTCTGTGTGTGGTTTGGTGTGGTGTAGTTGTGTGTGTGGGTGAGTGTGTGGGTGTGTGTGTGGTGTGTGTGTGTGTGTGTGTGTGTGTGTGTGGGTATGTGTGTGGTTAGTGACTGTGTGTGTGTGTGTGGGATGTTTGTGGGTGTATGTGTGTATGTGTGGGTGTGTATGGTATATGTGGGTTTGTGTGGGTACGTTTGTGGTGTGTGGTGGGTGTGGGTGTTGGGTGTGGGTGATGTGTGTGTGGTGTGGGTGTTGTCTGTGTGTGTGTGTGTGGTGTGTGTGGGTGGGTGGTTTGTGTGTGTGTGTGTGTGTGGGTGGGTGTTGTGGGTGGGTGTGTGGTGTGTGTGTGGTGGGTTTGTGTGGGTATGTTTGGGTGTGTGTGGGTGGGTGTTGTGTGTGGTGTGTGTGTGGGTGTGTGTGGGTGTGTGTGGGTGCGTGTGTATGTGGGTGTGGGTGTGTGTGGGTGAATGTGGGTTTATGTGTGGGTATGCGTTTGGTTGTGTATGTGAGTGTTTGTGGGTGTGTGCGTGGGTGTCGGTGTGATTGCCTGGGTGTGTGTGTGTGGGTGTGTATGTGTGTGGTTATGTGTGTGTGTGTGTGTGTGTGTGTGTGTGTGTGTGTGGTGTGTTGGCTGTTCGTGGGTATGTGTGTGTGGGTGTGTATGTGTGTGTGGGTGTGTGAGTGGGTGAGTAGTTGTTTGCGGGTGAGTGTGAATGTGAGTGCATGTGTTGGTGTGGGTGTATGTCTGTGTGTGGTTTTGGTGTGTATAGTTGTGTGTGTAGGTATGTGTGGGTGTATTTGTGGTTGTGTGTGTGGGTGTGTGTGTGTGTGTGTGGGTATGTGTGTGAGTTAGTGACTGTGTGTGTGTGGGGGGGGATGTTTGTGGGTGTATGTGTGTATGTGTGGGTGTGTTGGTATATGTGGGTTTGTGTGGGTACGTTTGTGGGTGTGTGAGTGGGTCGGTGGGTAGTTGGAGTGTGGGTGAGTGTGTGTAGGTGTGGGTGTATGTCTGTGTGTGTATGTGTGTGCGTGTGTGTGGGTGAGGGTGTATGTGGGTGTGTGGTGTGTGGGTGTGTGTGTATGTGTGGGTGTGTGGGTGTGTGTGTGAGTGGTGTTGTGTGTGGGAGTGTGTCTGGGTGTTTGTGTGGGTGTGTATATGGGTGTTTGTGTGGGTGTGGGTGTATGTGTGTGGGTATGAGTGTAGGTGTGTGAGTGGGTGGGTTGGTGTTTGTGGGTGTATGTGTGAATGTGAGTGTATGTGTAGGAGTGGCTGTATATCTGTGTGTGGGTGTGGGTGTGTATGGTTGTGTGTGTAGGTATGTGTGGGTGTATGTGTGGGTGTGTGTGTGGGTGTGGGTGCGTGTGTGTGTGGATAGGGGTGTGTGTGCGTGTGTGTGTGTGGTTACGTGTCTTGGCTGTTCGTTGGTATGTGTGTGTGAGTGTGAGTGGGTGGGTCTTTGTGGGTATGTGTGAATGTGAGTGTATGTGTAGGAGTCGGTATATGTCTGTGTGTGGGTGTGGCAGTTTATGGGTGTGTGTGGGTGTGAGTGAGTGTGTGGTTGTGTGTGTGGGTGTGTGTGTGTGGAAGTGTCTGGGTGTGTGTGTGGGTGCGTGAGTATGTGGTGTGTGTGTGTGTGTGTGTGTGTGTGTGTGGGTGGGTGTCTGTGGGTGCATGTGTGTGGGTTTGTGTGGGTATGTTTGTGGGTGTGTGAGTGGGTGGGTGGGTAGTTGTGGTGTGGGTGAGTGTTTGAGTGTGTGCGTGTGTGTGGGTGAGGGTGTGTGTGTGTGGGTGTGTTTGTGTGGGTGTGTATGTGTGGGTGTGGGTATGTGTGTGTGGGTGTGTATGTGTATGGTGTTGTGTGTGGGTGTGTATCTGGGTGTTTGTGTGGGTGTGGGTGCGTGTGCGTGTGTGGGTATGTTTGTGGGTGTGTGAGTGGGTGGGTGGGTAGTTGTGGTGTGGGTGAGTGTGTGTAGGTGTGGGTGTATGTCTGTGTGTGAATGTGTGTGCGTGTGTGTGGGTGAGGGTGTATGTGTGTGTGTGTGGGTGGTGTGTGTGTGTGTGGGTGTGTGGGTGTGTGTGAGTGGTGTTGTGTGTGGGAGTGTGTCTGGATGTTTGTGTGGGTGTGTATCTGGGTGTTTGTGTGGGTGTGGGTGTATGTGTGTGGGTATGAGTGTGGGTGTGTGAGTGGGTGGGTGGGTGTATGTGTGAATGTGAGTGTATGTGTAGGAGTGGCTGTATATCTGTGTGTGGGTGTGTGTGGGTGTGGGTGTGTATGGTTGTGTGTGTAGGTATGTGTGGGTGTATGTGTGGGTGTATGTGTGGGTGTGTGTGTGAGTGTGTGTGCGTGTGTGTGTGGTTACGTGTCTTGGCTGTTAGTTGGTATGTGTGTGTGAGTGTGAGTGGGTGGGTCTTTGTGGGTATGTGTGAATGTGAGTGTATGTGTAGGAGTGGGTATATGTCTGTGTGTGGGTGTGGGTGTTTATGGGTGTGTGTGGGTGTGTGTGGGTGAGTGAGTGTGTGGTTGTGTGTGTGTGTGTGTGTGGAAGTGTCTGGGTGTGTGTGTGTGGGTGTGTGAGTGTGTGGGTGTGTATGTGTGTGTGTGTGGGTTTGTGTGGGTATGTTTGTGGGTGTGTGAGTGGGTGGGTGGGTAGTTGAGGTGTGGGTGAGTGTGTGAGTGTGTGCGTGTGTGTGGGTGAGGGTGTTTGTGTGTGGGTGTGTGTATGTGTGGGTGTGGGTATGTGTGTGTGGGTGTGTACGTGTGTGGTGTTGTGTGTGGGTGTGTATCTGGGTGTTTGTGTGGGTGCGTGTGCGTATGTGGGTTTGTGTGGGTATGTTTGTGGGTGTGTGAGTGGGTGGGTGGGTAGTTGTGGTGTGGGTGTCTGTGAGTGTGTGCGTGTGTGTGTGTATGTGTGGGTGTGGGTATGTGTGTGTGGGTGTGTATGTGTGTGCGGTGTTCTGTGTGGGTGTGTGTCTGAGTGTTTGTGTGGATATGGGTGTATGTGTGAATGTGAGTATATGTGTAGGTGTGGGTGTATATCTGCGTGTGGTTGTGGGTGTGTATGGTTGTGTGTGTAGGTATGTGTGTGGGTGTGTGTGTGGGTGTGTGTGGGTGTGTGTGGGTGTGTGTGTGGGAGTGAGTGTGTGGTTGCGTGTGTGGGTGTGTGTGGAAGTGTGTGGGTATGTGTGTAGGTGTGTGAGTGTGTGTGTGTGTGTGTGTGTGTGGTGTGGGTGGTGTTGTGGGTGTTGTGGTGTGTTGGGTGTGTTGGTATATGTGAGTTTGTTGTGGGTATGTTTGTGGTGTGATGTGAATGGGTGGGTGGGTGTTGGTGTGGTGTGGTGTGTGTGGGTGTGGTGTGTCTGTGTGGGTGTGGTGTGTGTGGTGTGTGGTGGGTGGAGGGTGTGTGGTGGTGTGTGGGTGTGTGTGTGTGTGTGGGTTTGTGGGTGTGTGTGTGTGTGGTGTGTGGGGTGTGTCTGGGTGTTTGTGTGGGTGTGTTATGGGTGTTTGTGTGGGTGTGGGTGTATGTGTGTGGGTGGTGTGGGTGGGTGGTGGGTGTGTGGGTGTGTGTGGTGTGGTGTGGTGGGATGTGGGTGTGTGTGTGGTGTGGTGTGATTGCTGGTGTGTGTGTGGGTGTGGTGTGTGTATGTTGTGTGTGGTGGTTATGTGTGGGTGTTGTGTGGGTGTGTGTGGGTGGGTGTGTGTGGGTGGTGAATGTGTGGTGTGTGTGTGGGTGTAGTGTGTGTGGGGTGTGTGTTGTGGGTGTGTGATGGTGTGTGTGTGTGTGTGGGTGTTTGTGTGGTGTTGTGTGTGTGGTGTTGGGTGTGTGTGGTGATGTGGGTTTGTGTGGGTATGTTTGTGGAGTGTGTGGAGTGGGTGGGTGGGTGGTTGTGTGTGTGGTGGTGGTGTTGTGTGTGTGTGTGTGTGTGTCGGTGTGTGGGTGGGAGGTGGGTGTGGGTGTTTTGGTGTGTGTGGGTGTGTGGTGTGGTGGGTGATGTGTGTGGTGGTGTTGTGTGGTGTGTGTGTGTGTGTGTGGGTGGTGTGGTGTGTGTGTGGTGTGTGTGTGAGTGTGTGGTGGTGTGTGTGTGTGGTTGTGTGTGTGGTGTTGTGTGTGGGTGTTTCTGGGTGTTTGTGTGGGTGTGGGTGGGGTTGGTGTGGGTGATGTGTGGGTGTGGTGTTGGTG